>OVAX01002077.1:0-34315 GCA_900406405.1 Lepidium africanum | reverse complement strand
ACAATTGTTATTTCTGGTTCAACTAATATTGTAGGCCCACAGGTAAGAGGATTAACTTTTATTGAGTATATATATATATAATTTAGTTTGTATCAAAATTTTCCTTTGAAGCAGACAAAAAATGTTATTTGATAAATTGGAGCAGACAAAAAATGAAATATTGCATGCTCTAAAGTTGATAAGTTGCCTAATATAATCTTCAAAATTGGAGAAAACCTTTTTCCCCTAGCTCCTGGAAATGTACGATTAGGTTTTCTTTATATATATCCTTTGAATTGTTATTTTTGTACGTCTTTCTCTTGACATATCCTTTTTTTTTTCTTTTTCTCAAGTACATAGCCAAAGATGGCAAAGAAGGTGAGGAAGAATGCTTCAATCGGTTTGTGGTGAATACATTAGGTGACGGCTGGTAAGTTGTGATGTTGTTAGTAGTAAACTTCTCTAATACCATAAGTTAAAAAAGATTCATTGGATTTGAACCACAAAAAAGACTCATTGGATTTGAATGTAGGTTATTGGGTGAGGGTTTCATGCAGACGTACCATACCGTGTTTGATTATCAAGATGTTAATAACCCAAAAATTGGATTTGCTACATCAGTGCCAACACCAATATAGAAAGATAAGAAGAAATAAAAACACTAAAACAAATTTATCTAATGTAATTTGTTTTGTTGTTCCTCCTAGTTGTTGTTAAAGATGATTAATAAAGTTAAATAAAAGTTATGATAAATTATATATCTTATTAAGTTATTTTAGACATGAACTATTAGAATATTATCTTATTAAAAAGAAATGGGCTATCATATCTATTGATACTCAAAAGGAATCAATGAAATAATATGCATATCTGTAGAGTTTAGACTATTTAGAAGAGTTTGCTTGCAAAAAAAATACATTTTCTTCATCATCCAATACCAGATCGAGCAATGAAACCTGTCCATCCTTCATTCTTGGTCGGTACTTTTATATGATCACTTACATAAAAATGGGGCATTATATGTGCTTGTTCAATCTACCATAAAAGCACTAGGGTTTGAAACTTGGTAAGAACCAACAAGAATAGAATGGAATGGAAGAAGAAACAAATTGCTGCGGCTTTTCAACCTTGCTTGTATTAAGATTGAAGACGAAGATATCGTTTTCATCATAAGGATCTTGAAAATCAGGGCCAGTGAAGTAGATGGCATTGCCAAGGACTCCATGGATGTTCTTGGTAAGCATTGTGATACCTAAATCCAAAAGAATTGCCTCGTCGTCTCCCAAAGAATAAATTTCCTCCCACATGTTGTTGCCTTTTAACTTGTTGACACTAATGTCCCAGATTTCGGAAAAAGGGAAACGATAGATGTTGATAAATAAGATATCTCCACTTAGAGTGATTACCACATTCTTCTTAGAGTAAGGCAACTGAACCTTTAATGGATGTGGAGAAACCATGCCAGGAAGACCTACTGCTCTTTGTATGCATCCATCTACGCTAATTTCGAAAACTAGCAGCGGAATTTCTCCAGAAAAATCGAAAACCTTGAGTTTATAATCGATGAGACAATAAAGCTTGTGATCCTTGTATAGCAAGTCAGAAGACTCCTCGATACCTGACAANGTATAGCATATTAGAAGAATCCTGGATACCTGACAAATGAGGAATTTGTTTCCAAGAGTTATCTCCTTTCTTCAAAGACACCGTAGTTTCTTCATCAAACATCTTTATAACTATGTAATCTTTCGTTTTCTCGTCTATCCAAAATACCGGAGGGATGAACAAATATTCTAGTTCCAAAGTTGGTAGATTGATCCTCTCGCCGGTTAAAACATGTAAGATATAGAGATTATATTGACAAGGGTCTTCCTGAAATTTGGATTCACAATATTCTCCATATTTAGGGTCTAGCATCAAAAGCCAGCTTCTGTGAGTCGTCACACAAAAACTCTTGGCAAAGTCCTCACCGAAATCACGAGTTTTGTAGAGCTTTTCTTTTTCTTCAGGGTTGAACAAGAGACAGTGATTTTGATCTCTGGGGAAGCTAATCATCCAGGGAATCTGATTGTTTGGCTGAGATTGTCTCGAACCGGATCGCCAAGACAAGCAAACAGACTTAGCTCGTTCAAAATCGGCAAAGCCAAGGCGATCAAAAACCAATTTCGTGAGATCTAGAGGAAGATTCGACCAGCAATTAAGATTTCTTCCAGCGGCAGATTTCGGAGGAGGAGATTGGGCTAACGCTAATGGCGGCGCATCCATCTGACGGAATCTTAACCACGAAGCCTTCAAGTGTTGCAGAAAATTAGCTTTCTCTTTCACTTCTTCTGAGTCTTAGAACAATAGAAAGTAACAAAACCTAGGGATCTAGAGGGGACGGATTGGAAACCTAATTTCTGGTATTGGACTTGAGTTGGGCTTGATCGGTGCTAAACGGGCCGGGCTCCGAAATCCCGTCAAAACGCATGTCTTCGGTAAAACGCTTCCTTCTTGTTAAATTGCTCCAATTCTCTCTGTTTCAGCTCTTATTGCTCCAAAACTGGTCCTGGGGGTTCGGGTCTTTGGATTGAGTTCGGGTCGGAATTTTTCAGTTCCGGTTCTTTCGGGTCCATAATATTTATATCTATATAGAATCCGTTACTATTTTGGTTCGGTTTCAAGTCAGTTCGGATCCAAATTTTAAAAAACTAAAACTTATCCAGATACCCAAATAATCAAAAAATATCTTAAAATATACTAAAAATACTAAAAAAAAAACCTAAAAATATCATAAACATACTTAAAAATACCAAAAAATACTTTTGAATACTTAAATATTCAAAATATATGTGAAAATATCTAAAAATACTACAAAATACTTATAAAATACTCTAAAAATACCTAAAAAGTACTATATAATCGGGTCTTCGGGTACCCGTTCAGGTCCGGTTCTTTGGATTCTAGATTTTTGTACCTGTTCGGGTATTTAAATATTTCGGATTCGGATTTAAATCTTCTTTTTCGGGTCAAGTCTAAGTTCAATTCTTCGGGTCCGGTTTTTATGCACAACCAAAACATGCAAAGAGAGAATCAGTCATCTACGGTGCAATCTGAGCCGTTGATCAACTCCTCTGAAGATTGATGAGCTGGACAATTTAAGGGTCAAGATTGTTTACTCTTTTGTTCGTTGAAGTCAGTTAGAACATTCCTGAGATTGTTTTTGTATAAAGAACAGAGCATGCTCGTTAGCCATTTTTTGTGATTGTAAAAAACTCTCTTTTCATTGATAATAAGGGATTACAGAGATTGTTCTTTCACTTTTCCCCTGTTTTCTCTTAACAACATCTTTGCTTCATCTTCTTAGGCATCGTATTCTGAATCATTTGTGAACAGGTTTCAGTAATTATCATCACTACTTCCTCCAAGCTCAAGGCATTAGAAAGCATCTTCTTCACATATTTCATCGAAGTAGGAGCCATTTTGCAAGCGTCAAAGAAAGGAATTCTGAATGAAAGGTTGTTCCAAGCAAGATCTCTTTACATCGAGTGTCTTCAATCTCCTTCCCTGCAGTTTTGCAAATTTCCCAGATTCTCTCCAGAGCTGGTGTCGATCGTCACACACTTCTATTAAAACTTAAACCATTTAAAATTTGGTTTAATACGGTTTGGGTTTTTTTGGTTTACAATTTACAATAAGTTTCATAAAAATTGAAAACATACGAAAATTGTATGTAAGTTTACTCACCCTACATTAAATATTTAACAGTTTTATAATTGTAAAAAAAACGTGGAACTAGATGGGGTTTTCTGAATTTATACAAGCAAATTTGGAACATGTAATCAAATCTTATATGGAAAATTTTATTTAATATTACAAAGACAATAGTAAAAGAAAAAAACTGATCAATGATCTAAAAGGGTCTTGGAGGTTTCTCCAACACAGCAGAGAAGAAAACTTCTTTATCATCTTTATCTTTTTTAGGAACCACAGCCCATTTATGTTTCCTATACCTTAATGCTTTAAAAGCTTCCAAATAATCACTCAAATCTTCTTTCAGACAAAAGAAACCATCAATCCACAACAATCCACCTGGTCTTAAAACTCTATCCCAATCAAACAACACAAAGTCCAGTAGTATTAGATCAATCCATCCATCAAGAAACCTTGTTGTGTGAATCATATCAAGCGTGCTGTCAAAGAATGGTAACCGTTGGTTCACTGTTAAGTACAATGGGATTAGACCACGTAGAGCTATCATTTCGTTGAATGGAGCTCCGAGGTTGATTGTTGATGATACAATGGTGACATTCTCTTCTCTCATTCTCGCTGCGAAAGTTCCCGTTCCAATGCTGAAATCCAATCCTATTCTAATCTCTCCCGGTTTGATCTCGAGTACTTCCTGTATGGAGAAATCTGCAGTTTGGTTGGTCTCAGGATCAATTTCTCCTCTGTTAACCCATCTTGGAGATTCATGATGTGTGAGGTTGAAGCAATCAGTGCATTTGAAGAACCCTTTTCTTGCTGTTGTGTTGCTAGCAAGACAAGCAAAGTTCTTGCACTTATACTGTGCCCATCTTACATTTCTATTATCAGGAAGCTTCCACAAAGACTCATTGATTGGAAATGGTTTGTCATATAACTGTGGTGCACGAGAGAAGCATCGTCTTCTAGGCAATGGATCACATCCATGAACCATAAGCTTCTGAGCTAATCTCCAATCATCATTGCAGATTTCTCCAACATCATAATCCATGTACTCTTCAAGATCTTTCTTCATTGCAAAACAAGCATGACCAATCGAAGTGAATGTTCCGTTAGCTCCCATGAAATTCTGCTTCCCAAGCCGATTTGGTTTGATCTTTATGTATTTCTTTATCTCTTCTCTCATAAAATGCTCTCCAGGGTCACCATTACTCTGCTTCAATGGATGATCTACAACAAATCTCTCTTGGAACGAAGGTAAATCGATATGAACTGACTGAACCAATGATAGAACATCTGCAAGAAAAGCTACATGTCTAAACATGGATCCAGGACCTGATGACTCAGATGATGAATCAGAAGAATTAGCTTCTAAAGTCTTGAGATAATCCATTTCCTCATGGATTTTAAAGATAGCGGTTTCGAGCGTCTTTCTCATTTGGTTTCCAGTATTATAGCCGTCGCCTTCAAAGCTTTCATGATAGTTACAGAACCGATCAGAGAAGCGAAGTGGTGTGATGTAATTGAACTTAGCTAATGTAGCTACTGAAATAAGAAAAGCCAAACCAGCCAACACATAGATTGGTCTATTGATACCATTGAAAGATCTTAGTTTTGATAACACAACCGTCTTCACCATCCTTCAAGCTCTATACAACACACAAAATCAACAAATCTTGAAAGAACATTAGCAAACATGTAATAACAACTTCCTATTTGAAACAAAAACACAAACTAAACCATCATCTTTGGTCTTTCTAAAGAAACAAAAACAATAAGCAAAAATACTTGCTAAAATTCTATCAAGAAAAAGAAGCAAAAATACTCAAAATCTGGTTGCAGAGATAAACTTATGAAGTTTAAGTTCATTTTAATCTTACTTTGAAGTTTACCTAGGGATTAGTGAAAAATGTCTAATATATTCAATATACTTAAAGCACAAGCTTAGAATGCACATGGAGATTTCTGAAGTTTTTTAGGAAATCCCACGATGGTAGAAGGCAAAAACCCAAAAGAAATTGCAGAATTCAAGGACAATATTAATAAATTAAACGAAAAATTTATTAGCAAGTAATGAGAAAGCCGAATTCTATGGATCCTAAGCATTTAAATCACATAATCAAAATACAAAATATTAAGGAATTTACAAATAGTTCGAAATTTCCTATTACCGGAGAATCACCGGAAAAAATGAGCTCCATATTCACGGCGAAGAATGACGACAAAACAATGTCGTCCACAGAAATTGGTATACGCCATTTTCTCACAAACTTCCCGGTGAGAAACGATTTGTCGCCGGGAATATGCGACGGTAGACGGTGGACGAGAATTTCCGATTTAACAAGTGATCGTGACATTCATTTATGGGTCCCTTCATTTATTTTCTATTTATGATTTTGCCACAAAGTAATTTATATTATCTGATTCACCCCCATTACTGGACCGACCATTTCGTCGTATCCGAGAAAAGTTTTAATCAGCTGTGTCAGTACACAGAAAATAAAGTACGTTTAAGGCTTGGATACTTTTAAAAGTGGGCCTAAACCTATAGGCCCAATATGTAGCCCATAGTAAAAACAATTCCTGAAAGGTGAGACTGAGACTGAGACAACACAATGGTGTTTTGCCCATACCTTACCCAAAATATATCATGTGACATGCTTAGCATTTAATGAAAATATACCTTTTCTTTCACAATCATTAATTATTAACTTTCACAATTATTAATTATTAAATAATTACCTTTAATATAGTGATAGTGTCAGCCATTTTTTACAATAATTAATTAATCAATAAATTGAACTGTAATATTATTACTTTCAAATCTAAGTTTTATCTTACAATTTTGCAACCAAAATAGTAGTAAAATAATATCTTCAACAACCAAAGCACCAAAATTATTTTAAATTTCAATACATATATTCTACCTAAATGTTTATAACATGATTCTGGTTAAATATACTAAATATTTGATTATCAATAACTAGATAGACAAAATCCGGATTCATAAATGTTTATAACATGATTCTGGTTAAATATACTAAATATTTGATTATCAAACAAAATCCAGATTCATAACACTTCATCGTGTAATTTTGTCTATTCATTGGTTTTTACATTTCTTTGAATTAAAGTATATTGTTAAATATATATATATATATATATGAATACTTTAAAGTTGATTAGTTATTTTAATTCATCTTTTGTGATAAGAATCAAAGTAATATATATAGATATATATCTTCTAAAAATAAAATGATGAAACGAGAATAAGGACATTGGCTAAAAGAATATACAATTAAATTAAATTTATCTAACATACACAAGTGGAAAAAAAAAAACACCAAAAAAAAGTAAATAGAACTTTTCTTTTTCCTATTTTTACATATAATCCGAGAATAATTCGTTGATCCTATATCTTTCCTAAAGAGTATTCTCTAAATAAGCCGTAAAATCTAAACTATCCGGCGAATCAAATCCCACCGGTGGTCGTGGCAGTACTGTTCACAACCCAAGACAAATCAAAACTCGCCGGAGCTGAGTTCCCGGAAAAGCTATCTCCGACTCCAAATTCCTCTAATCCATCAAAGAAATCTTCACTCACTACAGTATCTGATAATGATAACAAATCCTCATCTCCTTCAAATTTATCCACCGGTAAATCTTCCACCGGAATAACAAATTCATCTGTTGATGTCACCGTAGACGATGAGTTTGTCACCGGAGATTTAGTAGTTGATTGATCTGATGGTTTTTGACGAGTACTTCCGGCGAGTGAATTACGGTGAGTAGGAGCTGAATGATTATGCTCCGCCGTGTAAGTAACAATAAACATTTTCGGGTCGGATCTATTTCGCTCCACTTGTTTTCGGGCTAAACATCCTTTTGATGTACTACATCTGTAATATCCTCTGTTTTATTACACAAAATAAATAAATTAAAATTAGAATTTATTGACATTATTACCATACTTGAAACTGATAAAAGCTAAAGAGAATCACGAAAACAGACAAGTTCTTTTGTCTTGAAAAAAGACACACATTTATAAGTCAATTAATGAATTTTTTCTTTTTTTTTTTCTTATTCTTACCTTGGATATGGTGAACCTTTGATGGGTTTTTGTCCGTACTTTCGCCATGCCCAAACATCAGAGTTTAAAGCTTCTGCTGCTACATGGCACACTTTCTTATGCTGTATCTTTCTGAAACATAAGAAAAAAAACAGAGACTTTTTAGCAAATTTTAATTCAATCAAATTCGAAATTAACTATAGAGTATTGAAACATAACTCTTTCATTAATGGGTTTAATAAAGCAAAATTCGAAGTTTTTGTGATGGGTTTGAGAAAAATCGAACCTTCTTTTAGATCTAGAAGTATTGGAGCTTGTAGGTTTACTAGTAACACTACCAGAAGAAGCTGAAAGAGGACGTTTTTGATTCTGTGTCTTTTTAGTTTCTTCTGGATAATTCAGACAAGCAAACGAAGAGACAACAGAAACATTTGAGTCTCTGAAAGGAGTGTAGAGATCTCGAATCTCTCCGAATGAGACAGCTTCATTTTGTCGGAATATAGGATTTGTGTAAGAAGAAACACCACCGGAGAAGATGGTGGTTGTGGTGGTTTCTGATGAACTCACAGCTGAACAACAGCCTCTGACTACTGCGTGAAGATCCCAATCGTCGGCCATTGAAATGGTTTAGAGACAAAAGCTTCGAATCTCTGAGAGAGAGAGAGAGAAGAAGAGAAAGCAGAGGAGACAAAAGAGAGCGCTGACTTTTGAATAGCAGAGAGAGATATGTTTATAAAGAGATTGAGAGGAGGAAAAACTAAAAGGGTTGAAAATATTATTCAATATACATTTTATTTATTTATTTATAAAAAAAAGTATATAATACAATTTTGTTTTGTTCTCTTTTTTTTTTTCTTTCGACATTGCAATTATTCCAAATGTGGACCTTTTATATATATATTTATATATATATATATATATCTTTCATAGTGTAAGTTATTAGTTGATAAAAATCAGATTAAAATAGCTTCATATATTATAAAGTATGAGCTGAAACTATATAGTTGTGTATACTATATAAATAGTTTATCTATGAAATTTTCAATGTATAGTACGGATGGTGGTACATAATAAATATACTAAATCATTTATATTTAAATTAGGTTAATTATACAAAGCTAATTTAACATGTTGTAATTAACAAATGTTTTTAAAAATTACGCTAAACACGATTTAATCTTTTATATACAATTAGATCGATGATATTTAATATATATAACTAAACTCAAAATTAAAATTATATTGGTTATGTGGCTGTCTTGATATAAATTCCGGTTTAAATATATTGTTTGATGTGTATTTTAAAACTTAACCAAAACTATATACTATATCTTATTAATTTTGTGCAAAAATCTTATTATAAGTATTATAAATTTTTTGGTTTATTTAACATTGTTTACTACTAAATATGTATACAAACTCAATACATAATGTAATAAGAATGGAAGTAGATGTCTTGTTTTTGAAGCAAAATAAGTATGAACACACTTAGAAAAGGTGAGCTCTGTCGGAATCACAATGCCTGTATATATGCTGATTGATGTATAAAAATACGTATTTTATAAATTTATATTATTTTTAGTATAAAGAGAGAGATTGTTTCTTTGGCTTTTTAGGGAGATGGTATCTCTATGCTTATCCTGTCTTTGTCGTCTAGTGAATCGAAGACTAAAACCAGAAGTGGTTTCTGGTTTCTTGTATTTAGTTGACTTTCAAAATTGTCAAAGGCTTTGAATATCTAAAAACTTGTTCATTTGTCAACCTCTCACACTTCTTCTTAGACAATTCCACGCGTCTCTCACACGCGCTTTTGATTTGCTGATTTTATTAAAATAGTGGGAAACCATACTTTTGTTGTAGTGCCTACTTTTTGTATCGATGCGCACAAATTGTGAAAATAATTATTAATTCTTTTACGCCTACGATTATGGAATTGGAAATTTTTTTCAGATTATAATTTTTTTTTCAGATTATAATGTACGAGATAAGAATTTAAGTTTCCAATTTTTCACTTTCCAGATCATTGTGAGCTTTTTTTGACAATATAATATTCAAAGAATGTTTTAAAATGATTTAATCATAACATTTGTATTCCATTTTGTTATTTGTAAGATAATGCATATAAAAAAGTTTGTAGATAGAAAGAAAGTGCTTGTCACTTAGCACTATAGTTGATCTCTCTGCCACATATTCGAAAATGGGACACTGTTGTAACATTCATTACCTTTTAAGAATAATACAAAGATCATTCACATGAATTTTTAAAACTAAACCCTTCACAAAAAAGAATAAATTTGAGTGGCATATTAAAATCCAATAAAAAAGAAAACTATATTTTTTGGTTATTCAAAAATTATATATTTTGTAAAAGTGTTTCTATAGTGATTAAACGTTGCATAACTCTACATATTATGATTCTGTTATGATTTATAGATCTGCTTTTCTTTTTTTTTTAATAATCAAATTCAATATTCAGATTAGTTCATTTGTCAGTAATTATCTACTCTAAAATTAGGAAAGTTTTTTTGTTAACATTGGATCGATGTCGAATCCATAACCTAAAATCCACTGTTAAAATTTTTGTTTAAGTTACCATAATGCAGCAGGTAGAAATCGAACCATAGTCCCAAATCAATAGCTGGATCATCATAACCAACAGATTGAGAGCAATTCATCAAACTACTGGAGTAGTTTGATGTCGTAATTATTGATATTTTTTTGTATACTAGCTTAAATAAGTTTTTTTTTGTTAATATTGAATCAACAAGACCGATCCATAACTTAAAATTTATCCATAAATTTTTTTTTTAAAACTACCATAATGTAGTAAATAGAAATTGAACTATAGTCCTAAGTCATTAACTGCAAGAGATAAAAAGCAACTCAACAAAAAAAAGAAAAAATAGAAACATAATATATGCATTTGGTAAGATAAATTTATGAAAAACCTATAAAATTTTAAAATTATTTACCGAGAGAAAATTTGGATACAATTCATCAAAATAATAGTAAGTCACGAATTTACAATACCAAATTAATGTTTTCTTAAACCAAAAAAGAAAAGAAAAAAAAAGAATTTATAAGTGAAGCAGACAGTGTAACACGTGGCAAAAGAGGAGAGCGCGTGATCTCCGCGAGTAAAAAAGGTTGACAAATTCGTAAAAATCAACGGTCCACACGGCGAGTAGATAAGATGAAGTGAATTTGCTACAGCTGTCTTAAAAACTCTTTATATGGGTCCCACCTTCGTAAAAATGCTTTTATGCCGTTACCATTATCTCTCTCTTTCTCTCGCCTCGTGATGTTGATTCCTCTTAGGAAACAATCGTACGGCTCTAAACCATTCCATCTTTTGGACATCCGACGGTCAGATCTTCACTCACTCTTCACTTCATCCAACGGTTAAGATTCGCCTGACCCAGTCAGGGTGCATGAGCCACGTGAACCTTTGAGGACGGTTATTATTTTTTATTTTTTTTAGCTACAAGTGGGCTGCACGAGGCATAGTGTCAAAGCGCGTGGACCCACGAAGTTTTTTCTTTTATTTATTAGAAAATAATAAAACATTACTGATATCCAAATAAAGTCAACATTTAATTTAAACATTATGTTTGACTAACCGGAATATTTGATTATTTCATCTCTCTAATCACATCACTCACCCAAATTTTTTTTCCATAAATATGTATTCTAAAACATTGCTTAAGACTTGTTGCGCAGTAATAACCACTTTAGCATTCTTCAAATATTACAGACATTTTTCCGATGTAAAAGAAAAGAAAAAAAAATTTATGATATAAGTTTTGGTTATGGATCGATAAGAAGAGTAAAGTCAGCAAAAAAAATTACTTAAACTGCAGCAACAGGCAGATCATCTTTGATTTAGCTATACATCAGCTAATGAGTTTGATTTCCACATAGCTAAAAAACTTAGGCTATAAATCAGTCTATTTATCAATCCAATGATTAATTATTTATAAAAGGAATTGCGTAAATTTTATCGTAAATTTTTATATGATAAATTGCGTAAATTTTTGTATTATAAATTTGAGATTCGAACCGTTTATATGATGGATTAAAATTTTTTGATTTACTGTTTTGACAAAAAGAAAATTGATAATTTTTATTTTATTTTTATTGTTGGTAATCACTTTGATTGTTTGTCAATTCGGAACTGATTAGTCGGTAAACCTGAATTAGTGGGAATAATTAAATCAGTAATCCAGTTATCTAAATTGTTAATTAATTACTAGTTGGGCCAAATGGGCCGACAATTTTGCCGACAGTATTAAAAACTGTTGGGCCAAAAAAACCCAGTTGGGCTATAATGTTACTCTCATGTGACTTACATAAGATTTTCGCGCTTGCTCATAAATTTCAACTTTTTTTCTCGCGCCAGGTTTTTATTATTTTATCAAAAGAGGCTGATTGTGAACTGAATAGACGTAGCTTTCCGGCGAGATGGCCGATGAAAACGCCGTGGCTATTTGTTCAATCTGCTACGAAGATCTCAAACCTGTGGTTGAGAATCTTCAATCTATTTCCGCTTGTGGTCACGTATTTCACGAACTCTGGTCAGTACTGAACAATCGAATTGCTTATGAGGTTTTTCTGATATCGAGGTTTTTAGATTTGATGTGGTAATTGATTTTTTTTGGAAACCCTAGTTTGCAGCAATGGTTTGAGTATTGCCCTAGTACGAATAAGCGAAATTGTCCAATTTGCAAGCAGAAATGTCTTCTCAAGGATCCTTGTCGACTTTACTTCCAATCTTCTGGGGACAAAATTGACCCAATTGCCTCGCAGAAAGTCAGTGGTCTTGAAGACGATCCGGTGTTATTAAGGGGAAAAGTAAAAGGGCTCGAAGGGAAGATACATTCGCTTACTTCGGCATTGGAGGCGCAGAAAAAGGAGAATGTCGAAGTCTCCGAGAAGGTTATTTGTTCATTCGTGTTCTTTGTTGATTTGAATCTTTAAGATGATTTGATTATGTGAAAAATCTTAGGTTTCGTTTTTCTTTCTTGTTCTTCTCAGTTGCATAAATGCAATGAACAATTGAAAGCTGACAAAGTAAAAAAATGGGAGGCTCTGCAAGAAATTACAACGACACAGCACTTGCTCAAATTGAAATCTGAGGTCTGATTAAACTCATCTTCTTTAGATTCTGGATGCTAGAATTTCGTGTTGAGTTTTTGGTTATGTTTATTACAGGAATGTAACCAGCTTACTTCCAAGTGCACTAAGCTAGAGCAGAGAACTATGGCTATTGCTAAGGAGCTCGCAGCGCTTAAGTTGTACGAAATGATCTTTGATATTGTTTTCTTAACGTCCTTAGATTCTAATATTATCACTTAATCTTTTGGTGCAATGTTTCTGAGTCTATATCTTATTTTGCATTCAGGGTTTCTGATATCAGCTTGGAGGAAGATGAAGTCCTGAAGCTGGCTTTGCTAGGGAATAATGCTAAGACAAAAGATACAATAGACACACTAGTCAAGTCCTTGGTTATCCGAAATAGGTTGCTACATAACATATACTGCTTCCCTCCTCTCATTTGAGTCACTGGATGGTTCATTAGTCAAGTCATATCTGCATCTAGCTCATTCTATCTAGGCACAATTTAGAAAGAATTTGACCTTTAGTGACCTATGAAGATGGTGATTCACCTTAGTTCATCCGTTTACTTCTGCAGGGTAGATCAGTCTGGATTCTGTTATTGCTTACTAGTCTCTTACAACTTGTTAAACTGAAATTTACGAAATTCCATAAGCAAATAGTATTCTTTCTCTTAGGTATCTAGCTTTTCTTTTGTGAAGTCTTTAATACAGAACCATTTTTGTATACTCTGATAGGAGTTACAAGGAATTGCTAGCCAAGTGCAATCAGCTGGGAAGAGGTGAAGCTCGATCTGCTGAAAAGCTTGAAAAAGCTATGGAAAAGATAGATAAACTAAAGGTGAGTCTTTTGCTGTTGCACTCAATGTTGTTTGTTTCTTCCATATCTGGTTCTTATTATCATTTTATGAGCAGAAGCGAATGAGAGAACTTGAGATGATAAGTGAAGGGAGAGAGAACAGAGCTCTAAGAGACATTAAAGCTTCAAAGAATTGCAGAGAAGTTTCTGAGCCTGCAGCTGTGAGCATGGCTTCTTTCAGAATGCTTCCATCAGATAACATAGTTGAGAAAACCTCTACACCATTTAGTAAACTAGAGAAGAATGATATCATCACCAATGACGAATCATGCTTAAGACAAGGTTCCTTCATTAGAAAGACTCCAGATTCGGTTATCGAGATAGATGATGATGTTCCTGAAACCACCAATTCTGGCATCAGACATTCAGACACTAATATTGAAGAGAACTTTGATACTCCCATGGTAAAGGACATAACATTCAACATCAGAAACGATCAGACATCATCAGTCTCACCTCGTAGCAATGGTAATGTTTTTTGTACATCATCATTTCAAGTTACAAGTGTACTATTAGATATGAAGATTGTCCACAATGCAGGTAGTGGAGACATATGGTTGTCAAGTGGAACAAATCGAAACCTTAGTAGATGGAACAAACATGGAGAAAGAAACGAAACAACATCATCACTAGGAAGTTCTGTTTCAAGAGAGAATGATCTGATTTCTGTTGGACCTGATGGTAAAGGAGGAAGCATCAAAGTACTAAGATCTAAACCCCAAATTTCAGTAAGTTATGCTTCTTCTTATGGTCTCATTATGTTACTTCATTCATGACAAAGTATAAGCCTAATGTGTTTGCATTGCACAGAACACTAATGCAAGCTCAGGAAGTGGTAAGAGATTCAAACTTGGAACCAAAACAAGTGGTTCATCATCTCAAGGTTGTCTTCAGATTGAACACTATTTTGGTAAACCTAATCGCTAATTTTTCTATATCTGTTCTAAAATCTTAAGTATGATTTTCATGTAAAATTTGTTACTCTTTACATTGTTTTGGATGTAACATTCTTGTGGCTAATAGACAAATTCTATTGACAAAATTCATATAAAATTCTATTACTTTAGTATAACAGAAAGACAAATCGTGATAATGCTAGAAGCATTAAACGGCGTTAAAACGTGAGTTTCTCCGTCTACGTGCACCTTTTCTAGCCGTTGGATCACTTTTTTTTTAACGGCGTTAGTGACTCTACGATATAAGTCTTATTAGAGCAACAAGGTCCTAACACGTGTACGGGTAAAAATGTATTTTATTAGTGAAATTTACGAATTTACCCTTTGTTCGTTTAATAAGCCACACAAAAAATATAAAACTGTCGACGCCAAATCTTTTGTGATGTGAAAGATCTTAGAAGAATTACGAAACACAAAAGGCTGCGATTCAATTTTTTTGATCTGAATTGCGATTTTCGAGCTCTATGGTGTCTATAAACCCTAGACTTAAGGTTTTTCCATTTTCTGATCCTGTGAATATGAGTTTACCTGGCTCTGATGGATTTGGTTCGAGTACGATTGCTACGATTCCAGCTTCTGGACGAACCAGTACGGTGTCGTTTTCTGAAGATCCAACGACGAAGGTTCGGAAGCCGTATACGATTAAGAAATCGAGAGAGAATTGGACTGAGCAAGAACACGATCGATTTCTAGAAGCTCTCCATTTGTACGTTTCGGAATTTTGAGATTCTTCAATTGATTGTGTTTTCGTATTCTGATAAACTCTTGGTGATCAATAATTTCAGGTTTGATCGAGATTGGAAGAAGATTGAGGCATTTGTTGGAACAAAAACAGTGGTACAGGTAATTGAAGAATCTTAGAATTCATGATTATGTTGAATACTCTGTTTTTGACAATCACATATGTTGATGTTTGAGAAATGATGTTTGGGTTTGGTAGATAAGAAGCCACGCACAGAAATATTTTCTTAAAGTTCAGAAGAGTGGTGCTAATGAACATCTTCCACCTCCTAGACCAAAGAGGAAAGCAAGTCATCCTTATCCTCAAAAAGCTCCTAAAAATGGTGATTATCAATCTTCTTCTTGTGTTCATATTTTTGCTTTATCAATATTGTCTGATGATTTGTTATCCTGCAGTTGCTTTTACTTCACACGTCATTGGAAACCTTCCTTCTTCTAGCACACCGTTGCTTGAACCTGGTTACTTGTACACCTCTGATTCACAGCCATTGCTGAGAAACCAGGCTGCTTGTGCATCTAGCTCTTCTTCGTGGAATCATGAATCATCAAATTTGCCAAAACCAGTTCTTGAAGGTAATTAATTAACGAGAGGTTTTGCTTTCGGTTGTTGATGAGTATAAAGTTTGCATCATGGTTTGAGTTAGTTGTATCTGTGAATGGTAATTGTTAATACTGTGGTATAATGAATTCGTGATTGTAGAGGAACCAGGAGTCTCGGCCACAGCTCTTCCAAGAAATCACAGCGACAACACTGTTAGTAAGGACAGTTTACGAACTGTGACGAAACCAAATGATGAAGAAAGTTGTGAGAAACCACATAGAGGTAATAAGACTTATTTTCGTGTGACGTTATGTGATTTTATATCTTACAGCTTTGAGATTTACGCCTTGTTTCGTGGTACTTCAATTGCAGCAATGCCGAATTTTGCTGAAGTCTACAGCTTTATTGGAAGTGTCTTTGATCCCAACACAACAGGTCATCTCCAAAGATTAAAGCAGATGGATCCAATAAATATGGAAACGGTATGAGACTCGGACTACAAGCAGAGCTTTTGTTCAAAACTTTAATCCTTATTATAACAGAGAAGCTTATTTGGTAATTCTCTTTTTGGTATATCAGGTTCTTTTACTTATGAGAAACCTTTCTATGAATCTGACAAGTCCCGAGTTTGCAGAACAAGTAAGTTAGTGCGACACGTAAATTCATTGCCACTCCTCCTGAATGAAAGATTAATACTTTCTTAGTGGGTACTTGAGTGACTTCGTATTTACTTATTTGGTACTCTTTGTGATATGCAGAGGAGGTTGATATCATCATACAGCGCTAAAGCTTTGAAATAGATATAGGAGAAAACACCAACATACCTTAGATGAGAGCAAGAGATATTCATCTAGTGTATGTATCCACTGGATCTAGGCCTCGAGTTCTCATTAGCCGAGCAGAACCAACTAATGCGTATGGACTCTTAACTGATTACTAGGTTTTGGTTTTATGTCTACGTAAGTTGTGGTGAAACGCACTTTTGTTAGTCCTGTCTTGTGTTATGTGTAAATTATCAGAGGGTTTTGCAGGAGATATAATTATAAAAGTTTAAGTTTGATGGAAGTGAGTTCGGATCGATTAGGTCTTAAGTTACAAGCGACGAGTTTCTTAAGAGACTCTGTGTAATAGGAGTATTGGTTTAGCAGTCATTCGGAGATGTTTTTTTCTAGTCGTAAAACCTTTTTTCTCTTTGAAAAGTTGTGTATATAAAATAAAATAAATAAATGTGAGCGAATTCAGTTTGTATTTATGTTATACTGATTCTAGGCCAAGATTAATAATTTTTCTTTCTTTTTGTTATTGGTGATTTTTATTTTAAATGTTTATGGAATATCAAATAATTGTAATGATTACTAATCCCTAATTGTCAAATAATTAGTATATTATTGAGTATTGTTATTATCGGATAATTTGTAATATTTTTTTTTTTTTCATCTAAAACAGATAATTACAATAAGCGAAACAGAGACAAATGATACAATCAATCCTACAAATCTAAAAGGATGATAAAGACAATATCTAAATGCTAAAACCAAAACCAATGTATCAAGACCTGGATATCAACTTAAGAGTTCCCGAACGACATTTCGACAACGGGATTCCTACCTAAAAACGATGACTTGAGTCACATAGACTGGTTCTTCTGGTGAAAATGATTCTCTCAAAAAAGTTGCCAAGGTCAATAGAACCTTCCTGAGCTAGGTACCAAAACCAAACTCCAAATGGAAAGACTAGAAAACTCAACATTCAATCCCAAACATTTAGAAACATATATAACTGCTTAGAGAGGAGAATGGTATCTCCCAAAACTAAGCTCCATCAATCCCTAGCCAACGATACTACAGGTTGAGGAGAAACCTAACTACAAAGATAAACCACCACTAAACCAAAGCTCCAAACCAAAGTAAACAAGGAAGAAAAAGGCACGCAAATCGGAAGTAGAGGTTCACCGTGAAGGACCCATGCCGGCGAGACCAAAGCAGTTACTACACCACTAGCCGAAGCTCGGACAACAGTCAGAGATTGGATCGAAAAAGATGAGGGCCACGCGCGAGAGAAGAGAACCTCGATCTCAAGCAGAGGCATACACCCACCTTTAACCCGAAGCACCACCGGTTTTGAAGACCCTCACACCACAAGGGAGACGAGAATTACACTGGAAAAGCTCAGACGACGACGTAAAACCCATGGTTAAACAAAACTCAGATCTATACCAACCTCTCACCTTGGACCCGGGTCACCGACAGAGAACCAAAAAGAGGTGAACAGTGTCGGAACTGACTAAGCCTCCAACCATCGTCCACCGAAGCACAAGCAACGCAAGTTTCGAAACAGGTGAAATCACCCTTTTTCACCAGAAAATATAAGAATTTAGATAATAAGAAATCGATGATGTCCAATTTGTAATATTATTAAATAACTAATATATTTTCATAAGACCAAAATATATATTAACAATTAATACTTCATGTATATTATATGTAAACTTATACTAATGTTTGCGATTTGGCTGAATTATTATTGTAAATTATTATCATTACAACCCATAAAATCTAAAACACTAGAAGTTAGAAAAACATAATCTATTCGATTGTAAACATAACCTATTTGATTGTGCCGTATGTAAATATAATCTATTTGATGATGTGTCGTACTATCGAGAATTCGTCAAAAACATGGCCACAACCAAAAATCGATTTATCATTACAATACATAAGATTTAAAATATCAGAAATTAGAAAAAAAAACAACATAATCTATTTGATTGTGCCATACTAAAGAGAATTCGTGAAAATATGATCACAAGCCGAAATCGGCCACCAATTTAAGATTTTCGTAACAAATGCAACAAATAGAATTTTTTGTCCTGTCTCTAGTAATTTCTGCTTATTTAAATCTAACACAATCATAGAAAAGTAGCACTAATGTTGCACAAACTATTTTTTTTTTAATTTGAAAGATTTACTATTTAAAACGCAAAAGAGAAACAAAATGTTTGGAGATGTTTAGTTATGAGCGATTTTTATTTAGTGTGACGTTGCATGAATATTATCTTTATATTAGTTTGAGCATCATGAGTATAGCTCAAAATATTACTTTTAGCTTGTTGTATCAATATTAGAGCACCTCCAATAAATACTTCAAAACTTTAGATATGAAGTATTTGGTCCTCCAAGAGAAACTTTAACATTTCAAAATTTGAAGTATCACTTTTTCTTTTCATTTTGGTCTTTCTAATTATATATTTTTCAAAAACAATTTAAGGAGTTTTATTTTATCAATTCAATCCACATATATAGTTTTATTATTTCTGATATATATATATATATATTTATATTATATATATATATGTAAATAAATAAAAATTATATATATGTATATATACATAACATTAATTTGTGTACAAAGATTAATAGACACTAAAGATAGAAATATTAATATAGAAGAAATAATACATATAACTCATATAAATATTACACGATAACAATACTAAATTTAATATTTTATTACATCCAGGGATCGAGTCTCACCGCCTACATTATGTAGGAACTTGACTATTGGACCAGCCAGTTGTGGCCTATTGTTGACAAATTTTTTTTTTATTACACAATAACAATACTAAATGAATTTAACACAATAACAATACTAAACTTTTTGGTGTAATGTAATTTAATATTTAAATATAATATTTTATTAATTAATGATTTGTAATATTTCAAATGTATGCTCTGTAGTTAATAATGAAAGTTTTATGATTTTAATTGATTATAATTGATAAAAAAGACTATAATGCAAATAATTAAAAAGTTTTAAGTTTGATTTTGAAGTTTATCATTGGAGACAAAACTAAAAAGCTTCAAATTTAAAGTATCATATACTTAAAAAATGAAGAATCTCTTGGAGATGCTCTTACTCTAAGTAAATCTTGTTTTATAGTTTGTATATATGTTAAATAATACATAATTTATATGAGTTTATTCCCCTGGTTTCTCATTTCTTCTATGATGAATATTTTTGCTGGTTGCTTTCAGTATGCTACTACTCAATTAAAACATCTTGAGTTGATGTATTGTGGCATGACTCGGTCAGTCCAATTCAGATAATCCAATCACTGAAGAGGATACATACCTCGTATGTTGATTATTGATTATGCACGACTGAAAAAATTGAGTTTGTGGAGATGCTCCAGTTTGGACGTGAGATTCGTTATTGATACTCTTTAAACTTTTACCTTGAAATCTCATCTTTCACATTGTTATGATCTTTTGATGGAGGCTCTAATCCTTATCTTTCCAGAGCTCATAGAGTTGAATTTGAACTCATGTAGTAATTTGCAACTAAAGAGTTTAAGATGAAACCAAAATATTGATTTTAGTTACAAAAATTAATGAAAATTTGAATTTATTTTGAATGATCCTTGCAGACTTTACATTCAATCTTTTGGGAATCAAATTGATTTGATTGCCTCACATAACGTCAGTGGAATCGAAGAAGATCCAGTATAGTTGAAGGGAAAAGTAAAATGGCTCGAAAGGAAGATGCATTGGCTTACTTCGACACTAGAAGTGTAAGAAAAGAGAATGCTGAAGTCTTCGAAAAGGTTATTTGTTTATTCGTGTTATTTGTTGATTTAAATTGTATTTTATTTCTTACATGATTTTATGTTTTTTTCTTATATAAAAATAATTAGAAAAAAACAAAAGTAATTTTTGCTAAGTTTAAGATGAAACCAGAATATTAATTTTGGCTACAGAAAAATAACGAAAATTTGAATTTATGTTGTAATAATTTTCACTCTATTACTTAAACAAAATCTCATAATATTTTGCAATGAATTTACATTTAACATTTAGCATTAAAATTGATTATGTAAGTATTTATATTTTGTTATTTTTCTAATTATATTTTTATGAAATTGCCAGTATTAGTTACGAAAACTAATAATATACATTATGGTTTGATTTAGCCCAATTGAGTGTATGAATTTTAACCCAATTTATGTTAATTTATGCTTATTTTTCCTTTTTGTAATTTTATATTTTTACCATTAATTTTGCTAATCATTTGTTTGACAAAAAAAAAAGTTCATTTGTTAGACCGAACCCCTTGAGACTTGAACTGCGGTTCTAAACAAAAAAAAAACCTAAAATAAAATTATGGCAATAAATAACATGAAATCGTAATGTTCATCGAAAGCTACCACTGTTAATTAAAATGATCCTCAAGCAGCAAGAGAACAAGAGTTCACAGAGACGGAGAGAGTATATCTTTTTTTTTTTTTTTTTTTTTTCATAACCCAAATGGTAATTTTNTATATTTTTTTTTTTTTTTTTTTTTTCATAACCCAAATGGTAATTTTGATTACTTGCACATCACAAAGCAACTCACTGTTATGTAGACACACCTCTTAAGAGGACTGGCTAAAGGACAGTTACCTGTAGCCAAATCCATCCAGTTCATGACCCATAGAGCCTTGACGATTGGGACCACCGGCTTGACCCACAGCTGGTACCTGCTTGGATGGGTCCATCCTCTGTTGAATCCCCAAGAGTGCCTGCAGTGAAGCTGGATGCTCTCTGTTGACTTGAGAACCTGAAAAGCCAAAAAACATGAGCAGACTCAAAATCAACAGACTCATGTCTGCACATGATCCTGAATCCGAGGCCATTGTATGTCTACTTATGTTATACCTGGTGGTGGCATACCATAGTTAGGCTGGCGATGAGCAAAGGGAAATCCCTGTGACGGGTTTAACTCGGGAATGAGCCCCGGGAGTTGGTTGTTTACATGAGGAGAGTGATGGTGTTGTGGAACACCACCGGGGAATCCTTGCATTAGATGATGCTGTTGCAGGTTATCTTGCATATGCATCTTCGGCATCATATGTGGTGGAAGACGATCAAATTCAGGCAGTCCACTGGTTGTTGTATGATGGAAAGGTGGACGATGAATCATGTTTGGTGGAAACCGGTGATTTGGTGGAGCATCATGATGCTGACCTATGTTGCTTCCTGGTCCCATGAAATCAAGCTGAGGTTTTACGTGAGCATGTCGTGTATCGAAAGGATGGAGTACTGGGCCTGTACCATTCAAGTGAGTGGAGGGGTTAGTGGCATATTGTTGGGGATGTTGGTGAAGGAAGGGACCCTCTTGACCTCCCATTAATGGTCTTTCAATCCTTGGACCAGACTTTAAGGCAGCTAGCTTGTCAGAGATGTTAAAAGCAGCTTCAGGCTCTTGATTCTGAGATCCTGAAAAAGACATGTATTTTTGTGGGTTTGCAGGATCACCAATTGCAAGTAAATTACCATCTTCTGGAAGGCCAAGAAGGCCTCCAGGGAGACCATCAGGTCTCATTTGGTTTCTTTGGCTCAGTTCACCAATAGACCTGTCTGATTGAAGTGGGAACCCAGGATTATCAGAAACCATAGCTCTTCCAGAGACTGGTTCTCCAATTGACTGCAGTTCGTTCATGAAGGCACTACCAAACAGATTCTCAAGAGTCAAAGACTTCCCTGCATCTGCGTCTCCAGCTGTGGTTGGTTTCAGAGATGGTGGTGGTGGTTTACTCTCTGTAACTGAAAGTAGCTGTGTATCTTGACTTTTTGGGTCTGCACTTCTCTGCAATAAAGAAAGAAGGTGTAGCGAAGCCTGGTCATCAACAGATGGTTTACGCTGTGTAGTCTTTTTTACTGAAGTAACACTCATGTCCTGGACAACTGGCGGTGGAGGTGGATGATAGGTTTCACTAACTTCTGACAGAATTGACTGCTCAAGGTCTTCACAAGTGAGAACAGGTGGAACTGTTGTTCCTGATTTACTCGAAGTGTTACTTAACTGACCAGTGCTTTTACTGGCATGGGCTTGAAACGGAAAATCCATTGAAAGTTCACCCTTAGCTTTTGTGTCAAAGGTTTGCAATTTATCTGCACCTTGAAGTAGTGACAGTAATGGTGGCCTGCTGGATGGGAGATCTTCGGCTTGTTTGTTATCTGCACCCAAAAAAAGAGATGTTAGATGTTGTCATTGTATGGAAAAACATTACAACCCTAGCATAACAGTAAACGGATTACCTTCTTCAAGGAATAGATGAGCGAACTTGGAGGACTTTACAGTTTGAGGGCTCCGTGTTTCTTCTACCTTTTCAACGTTGTTCTACAAGAATGTGGAAATATGTCAGGTCAAAATGAAAGTCTTTGAATTCTCAGGGAACATAGTATGCATGTATGTACATTAACATACATACAATTAGCCATTTCCATGGGACAAATCATTCATTCGTTTATGTTTTTATAACACACAAAGCAAAATTTGCTTATTGAAGGTAAAAGAACTATGTGATCTATCATGATCAATACAAAATATAGGAGAAAAGCTCATTTAAGACTAATTAGAGGAACTACATCAGAAAGAAAGAAGCATCATTTGGAGCAAAAATGAAGTGCATATCAATGTGAAAATTAAAATAAAAGTGCCTATCAATAACTAACTCAAGAGATTAACATAAATGGAAGATCATGTGAATATATCAATATACAGTAGAAAAAACTCACCTTAGTTATATTATTATTAGAGGAATCACCAGTATTCAAATTTATAGCGGTGTTGAAAATCTTATCCAGAATTGATGGCCCGTCTGAAATCTCCAAGCTTTTCTTCTTATCTAACGTCACTGTAGCTTGATCACTTTTTTTAGAGGAAAGCTTTTCAAAACTTTTATCCTTGGTAACGACATCAGTATCATCTTCTATAAGCATCTCACTTGAGCCTATCTGAAATCCTGGTTTTTCCCCATTAACAGATGTCCCATTCACCATATTAATGCCTTTGGAATTTAAAGGACTAGGCTCATGTTGAGAAGTTTCAATCTGCAAACGGTGTGAAAACTAGTAAATAACAGGTGCGACCAAAAGTAGTGGATGGACTAATAAAATGCTTGGCAAATCTAAGTACTTAAGGTTTAGGTATGAATGAAAATTTCATGGAGAACAGAATTTGGATATGGATCCAGGTCTCAAAAGATAATGACTTACTTGAGGTTTTTCACCTTGCTTTCTTTCCAAAATTGCGCTTGCGAAGCCAGGAGGTACAAGCGGTCTAGGTGCATTACTTTGAGGAGGAAAAGACGTGTTATTAGAACCAGAATTTGTCAAAGAATTGTTGACTTCATCGCTTCTTTTTGGACGTCCTTTGTCATCTTTGGACTCCCCAAGAAGTTCAGTAAAATCAAAGTCGTTTTTACGCAAGTCAGGGTTTGATTTTTGCCTCTCCTGGAATGCTTTTTGATGTTCCTTCCTCAACAACTCAAAAGAAGCTGACGGAGAATTGAGAATGTCAATTAAGGATTGACATAAAAAGAAAGGCAAGGATAGACTGCAAGAAATTCACACACTGGCAGAGAGATAAGTGTAGGACAGATTAAGGTCAATAGATCCCCTGTACCTCTTCTTTTTCTTTCTTCTTCTGCTCTATCATCACTTGTCGAATCAGAAGAGCCAAATGTTTCATCATTCAATGAGTCTCTAGTATCACGTCGAGTGAATGGTGGCGCCTACAAGTGCACATGAGAGATTTAGGAATCTGTGCCTATATATTCAAGATTACCTCACCAACCAGCTGATGGCACCCAGTCCATGATGGAGCAGCAATCAACAATAGATAATACAAGAGACTATTCAAGATGACTATGGGTACTTAACCTTGTATGGACGAGGAGGATGGTAAGGTTCATTGGTTTTACTCAGCTGATACGAGTCATTAGATTGAGGTCTGGGGCCAGATGTTCCCGGACCAAATCCTGAAGGCTTAGGGAAAGAACCTTTCCCCAGAAGTCCATCATGTTCAGGTGCTTGCCAGGACCTCCGAGATGGCATACCAGAACGCCTTCCAGGTTCTCCTAACAAAATATGCAGTTTTATATTAAGTATAAAACACCAAAATTTCCAGCACTTTTCTCTATGGCCTTCTTCTCATGTTCACTAGCATGCAACTGTTTTTCCCTTCACTTAGTAAAAAAATGAAAATCTACATCTAATCAATTTGACAGCCAGCTGAAACAAAAATATTTCCTTAAAAGTATTTTGTAGCGCAAATATAACAATAAGCTACTATTCAGAATACTAGTCCACTTTGCTACTGTAGTATCGTCATCATAAAACATGTAAACGTATATAAGTAAGCCCAGACTACCTGAGTCCCGATCTGAGTGTGAATCACTATCTTTATCATTCCATCCACCTGAGCGCCCCTCCCATCTTCCATGGCTGCCTCGAGAATTACTACCTAATTCACCCCTGGTGGGAGGTGATGAACTATAGTCATTCCGCCTGAAACCATGAGTCGAAAAATCGCCAGATATTCTCCCTTTCTCCGGTGAAGGATCTTTGGAGGTACTGTTCAGATAAATAGTGCACAGATCAAGATATTTCACTCCAAACCAGATGTGTAGTCGATGATAGGACTACATGATCAAACACATTTATACAGTTTAAACATGTACAAACTAAAATTAATATCAAATAGAATCTCACAACAACAGTGCTTCATCAAATTCACTGGGCAGATTTGGCAGCTTCGTGCAAACGTCTTTCTCGCTCAAGGATAAAAGAAACTTTATCGTGTATGAAATTCTTGGTTTCCTGATTCAAAGCCAAAAAACAATTACAACTGCATCTTAAAAATACAATGAGAAGCTAAAATAAAGACATAATTTACAAAAAATATAAACATACTTTTTCGATTCATCATTGGTTTCGACGAGTTGATCCATCGCAAACTGTTGTTCATTTGCTATACTCATTATACAAGCAGGCGATACACAATATCCTTAGCTAATAGAGGCCAAGAACTGCTCTCAACGCCTTAATCAAGTTACTCTACAGTAGTTGGCTAACCTCCGTATAGTTTGGCAAAACCGTGAATCTGATATTCGATAATATAGGTCCTAAAAGATCCTTGGCTCTCTCTAAATTCACCAATAATACTCAAATAAAACGTAAACGCATCATCCCAACTAGATAAACTTAAGAACGAACCCCACGATTCACCACCAGCAACTTCATCATGTTGTCACGATCTAGCTATATATACAGTAAGATTCAGAGACGGAAAATCTAAAGTTCGTCTTTCTAAGACTTTCGCCTAGAACTGAAAAAACCTCCAGAGAAATTGCAGCTAAAAAAAACCGAAAACAAAACAAAAATTAACTAGCTCATCCTAAAGTCAGAAGGCTAATCTCGCATCGGATTTTGAAGAATCCTCAATTCTCACCCAACAAATCAAAACCTCAAATCGAGATTATAGTTTTCTGCACTAATCTAAGGTCTTCGATAGCTAGGGTTTTTAGCGCTACGAGGCAATTACAAGGATTCCAGAATCCGTCAGAACAAATAAATAGTGGCAGAGAAATAAGACACGGATTCTCGGAAGAAGAAGAACGAAGAAAACAATTTAAGGATTCGATCTGCTTGAAAGAAAAATCGCTCTTCCTGTGTTTTTGATCAATTTGACGAGAAAGAGAAGATCGAAGAGAGAAAACGAAATCTACAAGAAGAGAGGGAGAGAGAGGTTTTTTTCTCAAAGAGGAAGAAGCTAGAATGACAATCTCACGCGCTAGCTTTTTATATCAATTCACGCGCTAAATGCTTAAAATTTGGATAATTTCAACTTATACCACAAACTTTCAAAACATTACAGAAAACCCTTAATACTTTTCATTCAACTAATTTGACCCATAGACTAAACCCAAATAACACAATCCCTGATAATGTCAAATTAACTCAGACTTTATCTCATGATGCAACAAAAATAATACAAAAGATGGGTTTTTCTGAAACAGGAGATACAATACATACAACAAAAGACCTCTTCTTCAATGGACAGTTATGTTTATCTCTTTCCCTTTCCTTTTCCTTTAGCATCAAAGTGATGAGACTTTAGTTTCTTCTTCCGCATTGGCGGACCTAAATTGCCACCACCTCCTTCCCTGAAAGGCATTCCCATCAGAGCCAATAGTTTCTGTCCTTCTTGATCAGTCTTAGCCGTCGTGCTGATGCAGACATCCATTCCTCTCGTTTTTCCAACAGCATCAAATCTAAGTGAAATAACCAACCAACATAGAGTTTAGTTGTTTGAATGTTATCAAATAGTGGACTAAAGGGCACCTATTGCTTGACCCTGATGGACCAGTGGATAAGATGTTCAATGCATTTTTTTTAGTAGTTTTGCTTTTGAGGGTAGATACAATAGGACTAACCTGATTTCAGGGAATACACCTTGGTCTTTCACACCAATGCTGTAGTTTCCATTTCCATCAAAGCTACTGGGACTAACACCTTGGAAATCCCGAGTTCTCGGAAGGGCTAAGTTGATCAGACGATCCAAGAAAGAGTACATCACCTGTCACAAGTCAAATTAACATACATAAAGAACTCAATACGAAAGTTTGATAAATCGAGATTCACGAATGAACAGAGAATTGAGCTCACATCTCCTCTGAGAGTGACAGCAATTCCAAGTGGTTGATCTTCCCTGATCTTGAAAGTAGCAATGGAAGCTTTAGCTCGTGTCTTCACAGGTTTCTGCCCTGTAATAAGCGCAATATCTTTCATTGCAGCCTCCAAACCCTTATCGTTCTGCGCTGCATCTCCAATACCACAATTCACTACAATTTTATCAACCTTTGGAACCTGGTAGCAAAGATTTCCAAGCAGATACATCAACCATGAGATTGATAATTCGCATTCAAATTTGGAATTGACACTTAAAAACAGCACAATATGATCAGACTTCAACTTGACATAAGGAACAATGCACAAAATTCCAACCACAATATCTCAAGAAGCCACAAATCAACACAACAACCCACAAATCTAAGCTGCTTTCACTACATTTATCAATCCAAAACGAATACAAAACCATCAGATGTATTCAAGACTCAAGTACAACATTCACAGAACCCATTCCCACATTCCCTAAGAATCTAAATTCCACCGAGAATTAGACTTCAACAACAACATGAATCGCAACAAAACAGAATTTAGGTTTGAGCTCAGAGAGAATGATTTGAGGTTTACCTGGTGAATATTAACATACTTGAACTCTTCCTTAAGCGCAGGAATAATCCTCTCGAGGTAAGCGGTTTTGAGCCGCTGAGTTTTCTCAGCTTCAGATTTTTCGACCAATACAGTTTCGGACGCCGACACTTTCACCACATTTCTGAGCGGAGGGAGTACTCGTGCGGAGTATGGAGCTGATAACGGAGAAAAACGTCCATGAAACGAAGAAGCAGAAGACTGCAAGAGCGAAGGAGACGCCATGGTCGAGGCTCCAAAGTGGATAAAGTTGCAGGAAAATGAGCTCTAGGCTTTCGTTATTGTGAAAACTCAATGGCACTTTTGTAATTCTATAAAACCATTGAGGATAAGGATTTTCTCTTTTACCCCTCAAAAAACAGATTATTTCCATTAAGGCACCCAATATCTCCAATTTCGTAAGCGTTTGGGGACCGATTGGTTTTCGGCTCGGTTATTTTGGATTTTCTGTTTTTCGATTTTAAAGTTTAAGTTCCATTATTAAGGTTCTTTTCAAGTTTGGATCGATTATGGAGTTATAATATCAATAGATTTAGTTTCAAATAGGTATTTCATCAAAATACAAGTTTATAATTAGTTTTTAGTCTAAATGGTTTGGTTGAATAGGTTTGGGTTCAATATAAACTTTATTCCCTACGACTTTGGTTATATTTCGGGTTTGGTTTGAGTATTAACTGAACCCGAAGTAACTTGTAATCAAAATCATTTGATTATTTGGACACATCCAAAATAGAAATGATTCGGTTGGATTGATTCGAGATGGGATTTGGATTTCGGTTACAGACTTTATGCCCATGACTACAATTTAGAAAATAGGTTGGGGGTGCTATTACTATTTATAGTATTTATGGGGTTGAAATAAAAGGGGTGATTTGGTAAGGCCCAAAGCCCAGCCCATACTTTTAAGTCTAATCGGGTGATAACCCGTACCCGTATTTCGTTCACTACACCGACCCGAGAGCCAGAAGCCTTTCTCTAGCTCTATTTGTCGCTGCATTTCCTTCTTCTCTTCAATTTCGTCTCTTCCTTCGCGGCTTAGGTCACTAGTTTTCAGCCATGGCTATTCCGTACATGGAAACCGTCGTGGGTAAGCTTCAAAGCCTTTCTTTGAACATTTTACTATCGTATTTCACTCGCCGAATTTCTTTTCTGTTTGGGTTTTGCTTTCTTTGTTGTATGTTGAGATTTCATGACTGGTGTAATTCACCATCGTTTTTGCTTCTTGTTTCTTTATTTGGTTCATTTCATATATTGTGTGTCTTGATCTGAGGTTTTATTAATCCAACTGTTTATCGTCTTACTCAGTAGGTTTTATCTTAGGTCTCCTAATATCATCTCGTCCTTGTACTAGATTTCACGGAGCCTTATTTGTTTTCTTTGTTTAGAAATACTTGAAGTTTGGGAAGAAGATTTGTAATTATTTACCTTATCCCGATTTCTTGGAACTTTTAGCTGTCGAATTAATACTGCTAAAGCATTTAAGCACAGCTTTTGTTACTGAAAGAAACTAGGGTTTTATAGAGATGATTTGAAATGGGTTTTGAGTTGTGGAACCGTTTTTGAATGTGGATAGCTGCATCAATAGTTTTTTAACTGAGCTAACTATCAAACTTGGCTAAAACATATGAATAGCATTTGATCTTATCTGGTTGATCAGAAAGTAGCAGATGTTACTGAAATCTAAGTGATGGAATATCATATTCATTTTTTTTTCTGTTCTCTTTCAGGTTTTATGATAGTGATGTACATTTTTGAGACATATTTGGATCTGAGGCAACTCACTGCTCTGAAGCTTCCAACTCTCCCAAAAACTTTGGTTGGAGTGATTAGCCAAGAGAAGTTTGAGAAATCACGAGCATACAGTCTTGACAAAAGGTTTTGTCTCGATCTTATCTATATACGTGTTAGGGTCTTATAACTGCCAAGGCGATTATCATTGAGGATGGTTTATTTTTACAGCTATTTCCACTTTGTTCATGAGTTTGTAACCATACTTATGGACTCTGCAATTTTGTTCTTTGGGATCTTGCCTTGGTTTTGGAAGGTACATATTTGATTTCAGCATATTGTATCTCCTTTGAATATTGAGCTATTATATTAAATTGTATATTTTCGTTTATTTCATTAGATATCTGGATCTGTTCTCCCGAGGCTGGGCCTCGATCCAGAGAATGAAATTCTGCATACTCTTTCATTCTTGGCTGGTGTTATGACATGGTCACAGGTTCTTCACTTTAATCCCTTCATATAGCCTTATACGTTTAGGATCAAAATATGTATTCTCTGAAGATAATTATATTTCTTCTATATTCTGATGCAGATAACTGATTTGCCATTTTCTTTATACTCAACTTTCGTTATTGAGTCCCGGCATGGGTTCAACAAAGTACATTGTCACTCCAACACTACCTTGTTTCTTAACAATTAGCTGTTTGGGATGTGGATTAAATTTCTTTTAAATTATGTCTACAGCAAACAATATGGATGTTCATTAGGGACATGATCAAAGGAACACTTCTCTCTGTCATACTAGGCCCACCAATTATTGCCGCAATAATTTTTATAGTCCAGGTTTGGTGATGATCTTGGCATCTTATTTCTGTGTTTTGCACATAGATAACTCTCCAATGAGTGTCAGCTTTAAAGTTTCCAGTTTCCGTGTTAAAAATTTATATCTTAGAGCACTAAGTTTTAATATTTTTCCAGAAAGGAGGTCCATATCTTGCCATTTATCTATGGGCATTCATGTTTATTCTCTCTCTAGTGATGATGACAATATACCCAGTCTTGATTGCACCACTATTCAATAAGTTCACTCCTGTGAGTATTTCTCTTATGGCTATTTTACAAATCATCCATTTTTTGCACCACTATTCAATAAGTTCAACTTATGTTTTTCATCCGAGAATTTAATCTTCCACTAGCTTCCAGATGGAGACCTCCGAGAGAAAATTGAGAAGCTTGCTTCTTCTCTAAAATTTCCTCTGAAGAAGCTGTTTGTTGTTGATGGATCTACAAGGTCAAGCCATAGCAACGTGAGTAATTTAAAGGCTTGATATCTCTTCATGACTACTTTTATAGATCACCATGGGAAGGTCACTTTTCTTGTTACATCTTACAGGCTTATATGTATGGTTTCTTCAAGAACAAAAGGATTGTTCTTTATGATACATTGATTCAGCAGGTACTGTGACTCCGGCTGCTTCAAGCGAGTTATATGCACATTCTATACACGGTTCTAAATCATATTATCTTCTTTTGTGCAGTGCAAGAATGAGAATGAAATTGTGGCGGTTATTGCGCATGAGCTTGGACATTGGAAACTGAATCACACTACTTACTCATTCGTTGCAGTTCAAGTATGTCTCAACCAACAGTTCAAAAACTTGTTTACTCATTTTTACATTTTACTTTATAAATCATGTTTGATGACCTCTCTTGATGCTTTTATAATAGATCCTTGCCTTCTTGCAATTCGGAGGATACACTCTTGTCAGAAATTCCACTGATCTCTTCAGGAGTTTTGGATTTGATACACAGCCGGTTCTCATTGGTTTGATCATATTTCAGGTTTGTTATTGGACACTAAACTCATGAATCAAGTAGGAATTAACAAAAAAAAACTCTAAACCTATCTTATATCTCCTGTCTGATTCTCACAGCACACTGTAATACCACTACAACATCTAGTAAGCTTTGGCCTCAACCTCGTTAGTCGAGCGTTTGAGTTTCAGGTAAAGTCTTATAATCCCTCAAGATCCAATCATAGATTCCTTCTCTCATTACCTGGCTCATCAACTAATCTGAGTGAAATGTGTTCATTTTGCAGGCTGATGCTTTTGCTGTGAAGCTTGGCTATGCAAAAGATCTTCGTCCTGCTCTAGTGAAGCTACAGGTCAGTGGATAAATCAAAAACAGAACACACAGACTGTTTCCTCAATTTGTGTCAGACTTTAATGGGCATTATGTTGTGTATACTTTGCAGGAAGAGAACTTATCAGCAATGAACACTGATCCATTGTACTCAGCGTATCACTACTCACATCCTCCTCTTGTTGAAAGGCTTCGAGCCATTGATGGTGAAGAGAAGAAGACAGATTAAGTCCAGGCATCTTTTGTACGGATTGGTGACATTTAGGTGAAGTCAAAAACAAAAACTGATAAAAAACATATAGCCACAGGCCTCTTTTGTTTGTTTTTAACTGTTACAGTGGATTTTGCTTTGTTACTATATCTCTCTTTTGTTCGAAGTGAAATCAATCTGATGTGATCATTTCTGCTCCAACTATTCAACCCATTATCAACAATACTTTTTTGTTGGCCTTATTCCTCTGTTTCTCCCTAATTTAGTAAAAACATTGAACAAGAGATTCAGTAGAAACAAGAGTAAAACGACAATTTATTTGGAATAAAATCATTGATTTGTTGGTAAGAAAATTGTTGATTTATCAGAAAAGGAAAGTAAGAAGAAAAATTCGACTAATATACTTTATGAAAAAGAAAAAGAAATATTCGACTGATTATGAGAAAGAATTGTTATTTAATTTGTTGGAAAAATGTTACATTTCTTGCTATGATGGTTCAATAATGAGTTTCTCTTTTCTCCCCAACCTTATCTTTTTTTTATTCCATTCTCATAATTCGATTATTACCCTTTAAAGCAACCCTATCTTAAATTTGGATTAATCTTAGAATATCTTTAATTAGTTCATTGGTTAAAACAATCAAAACTCTTATTTATGCAAAAGTTTTTGGTCTTGTGAAAACGACCATTCATATAATTCCAACCATTAATTAATTGAAAAATTTAGGTTATTAGATCTTATCTGTTCGTCTTGATATGGACACGGAATTCCAAAAATACGCTTAAATTTGATCTTAGGTCGTTGACGCATTTAATTTTAAATTGACTAAAGTTTAACTAATAATTATGAAGAATTAATTAATCAAAGAACAAAGAAAAAGGAAATCAAATGGAATGCTGACCTGGCCACTCTATACTCATCCTTGTCTATGTATATCGGAAATAATATAAATTCTCAATTAAAAAAACTTTTGATATATTGGAAAAAATTATCAAAATAATATCTATATATATATATATATATATTTGCATGTTTGTTACATAAAAACCTTAAATAAGCTTTGAATAAGAAAAATTTTAGATCTGAAGAAAGTGAATAATAAATCCAAACTTGGAATTAACAAAAGAATGTTATTAATGCAGTCAGAAATCTCTTCGATATGATAATAAAAGTGATTCCTTTTTCTCAATAAACTATTATCAGCGTTAATGCTATTAAATACCAATACTAAAAAGTACTTTAGAATAAAATTTAATGAAAATTGAGTTGACAAAAAGAAAAAACTTCTGTATTTATTACATTTTTTTGCTTTAAAGCACAATTTTTTTAAAGAAAATTAAAATTATTACAATTTTACATAACAAACAAACTTAACAAAAGAAACATGTGGGAATTCAAATCCTGCCAGTTCTAATAGAAATAATTTGGCTATGAATAAAATTGTTTTCGATCCTATAGGTAGAAATTGACAAAAAAAAAAAANAAAAATAAAAAAAAAAAAAAAAAAAAAACTTAACATAAAGATATTGTAATAAAATTTGGATTTAAATAATAAATAGACAGAGATTGTAAGAAATTTTTTGGAATTAACTCTGTTTTAGTAGCGCGTACGGTGCACTGACGCCTACTGTATCCACACCTTAACAGTCATCACTCCGTTACCTCGTCGTTTGTTTTAATTACATATAAACCCCTTAAGGATTACGTAGGTCCCACAACACTTAGTCTAAACTCAAAAGGGTAAAATCGTCATTTAAACACCTTTCGCCGTCACTAACACGCAGATAAATATAACGGAGAGAAGACAGCTCATTCAGACACAAACAGAACACTCTCTTTCTCTTTAAATTCTTTCGATTTTTATGAAATTTAATAAATTATTTCGATTGAAATTTGTTTATTCATCTCCTTGTTTTTACTCAAATTCTCTGTTTTCGTTTGTATTCGATTCTTCTCTTTTTGAAGCCACATGCAACTGTGATTAACTGATTTTTATTATCATATCCATTGATTCGCCGGAAAATTTATTCTCCTCCGACGAGAAATGCGAAAAAGAATCTTCCATTGATTAAATCTTATAAACAATGTCTCTTTTCAATCCTGATTCAATCAATAACGAGTTATCAAAACCAACATCAATATTTGGTTTAAAGCTTTGGGTCGTTATCGGAATTTTACTAGGATCTCTTATA
>OVAX01002076.1:0-34325 GCA_900406405.1 Lepidium africanum | reverse complement strand
TTTGTAGGTTTTCGATAGCGGTTATGTAGGTTTGATGGTCAAGCTTTGTAGGTTTTCGATTACTGTAATGTAGGTTTGAAGGCAAGTGATGTAGGTTTTTTGAAAGACCAAGTTTTGTAGGTTTCCGGTTGTTGTTATGTAGGTTTGAAGGTCAAGCTTTGTAGGTTTTTGATAGCGGTTATGTAGGTTTAAAGGTCAAGTTTTGTAGGTTTTCGATTGCTGTTATGTAGGTTTGAAGGTCAAGATTTGTAGGTTTCAATTACTGTTATGTAGGTTTAAAGGTCAAGCTTTGTAGGTTTCAATTACTGTTATGTAGGTTTGAAGGGCAAGCTTTGTAGGTTTTCAATTACGGTTATGTAGGTTTAAAGGTCAAGCTTTGTAGGTTTTCGATTGCTGTTATGTATGTTTGAAGGCAAGTGATGCAGGTTTTCAGAGATACCCTAGGTGTCATGTGACAAAATGATAATTTTACCCCATCATTAAATACCAGCATTTAACGCCATCATCGCCGTCAACTACCTTCAGCTTATATGTTTCATCATCTTCTTCCATTTCTAACAACCAAAAACTGTAAGATCTTCTATTTTTGAGATGACTGAAGTGGACGTGATAGTTGGGTGGTGGAGGCATGAGGCAAATCAGTGGTTCTTTTACCGTGATCCAAAGTTTGGGACCAAATTCGTTAGAGTTCGTGAGGACCATAACTTATGGGTGTTATGTTCGGAGGTGTGCATGAAATTTGAGGTGAGTCAACGGTTATATGATGTCAGTCTTAGTTATTGGAGGCCGAGTGAAGAAATGAGGCTGCTTCCTCTAGATACTCCACCGGTTTACTTATTTGATAAGGATCAAATAATAAGAGTCTTTGTCGAAAAGTGTAGGAGGTTTAGATTGCGTCTATATGCTGAGTTTGTTGAGAAATCTGATCCAGAATCAGAAGAAGACGATGAAACAGTTGTTGGTGAGGACCATAGTCATGAGTCTGCAGGTGAAAATGTTCATGAAAATGGTCATGCGTGTAGTAGGTTTTTAGAACACTCATGTAGGTTTTCAGAACAGTCGTGTAGGTCTTTAGAAAATGAAGAAGCGGATGGAGAATATCAAGAAGCAGATGGAGACAACGGAGAAGATGAAGACGGAGTAAGTAGGTTTGACTACTGCGACGGTGCAAGTTCTAGTGATGAAGAGTACACTCGTATTCGGGAGAGCCAAAACAATTCCTCTAAGTAAAAGGAGGTGTTATCTTGTGATGAGTTTGTAGGCTTAGAATTGAGTGTTGTAGACTTGGCAATTGAGCAATGTTATCCAACTAAGGAGGAGTTGGAGACAAGGCTGAAGATTCTTGTTGTAACCCGTCGTTTTGATTTTGATATTATAGCATCAACGCGATACTTGTTGCGGGTGAGGTGTTGGGTGTCTGGATGACAATGGAAAGTTCGTGGAGCGGTAATTGATCGTAGGAGCCCTTGCTTCTACATTAAAGATTATGTGGAACGACAGAATTGCTCTGTGACAGATCGGTCATGTCGTGGAAGACAAGCTTGTCCATATATTCTTGCTCGCCTTTATGTTGATTTTGTCGGTGGTGTTGGTCCGTCTGTTCTACCTAGTCATGTCGCTGAGTGTCTAAATAAACGCTACGGAGTTAAGGCAAGTGTTGTTTCCTTTATAGGTTTATGATGTAGTGATGTAGGTTTAATAGTACCATCGATGTACATTTATTGGTATGTGATGTAGGTTTTCTTTGTTTTATGTAGGTTTAATACTAGTATCGTTGATGTAGGTTTACTGGTGTCATTGATGTAGGTTTTCTTTGCTTTATGTAGGTTTAATACTGGTATCGTTGATGTAGGTTTACTGGTGTTATTGATGTAGGTTTACTGGTATGTGATGTAGGTTTGTTTTTACCTCTGTAGGTTTTTGTTTATTATGTAGGTTTTATAGTACCATCGATGTAGGTTTACTGCTATGTGATGTAGGTTTACTGGTATCATTGATGTAGGTTATTTGGTATCATTGATGTAGGTTTACTGGTATTTGATGTAGGTTAACTGGTTGTTAATGTAGGTTTGTTTTCACATCTGTAGTTTTTGTGTTTATTATGTAGGTTTTATTCCGTATTACGTAATTGTGATATTTGGTTGTTGTAGTTAAAATATTGGAAGGCTCACCGCGTGTTAAAGGAAGCACGCCTGCTGATTAGAGGGTCCTCGGAGAGCAGTTTTAAACTCTTCCGTCCTACTTATTCTCTATAAGAAGAGCAAATCCCGGCACACTTATAAAGCTCGAGGTTGATCAAAACAACACATTCAAGTTTCTCTTCATTGCGTTTGATGCGAGCATCCAAGGATTTCCTTTTATGCAGAAGGTGGTGGTTGTAGACGGTACGTTCCTGCAAGGAAAGTATAAAGGTACTCTACTCACTGCCACAATGCAAGACGGAAATTTCAGCATATTTCCAATAGCATTAGGTGTTGTTGACATCGAGAATGATGAATCTTGGGAATTGTTTTTCTGGCAACTAAATCGTGTTATCCCTGATGATAATGAGCTGGCAATCATTTCAAATAGGCATAGGTCAATAGGCAATGTGATAAAGAAAGTATACCCACTAGATCGTAGGGGTATATGCACCTACCATTTGAGGAAAAATATCCTCATGAAGTTCAGGGGGTGAGTCTTTCAAGATTTTTAAGAGAGCTGCTACGGCGTATAGGTTGCAAGATTTCAATGACCTAATGGCACAGATCCAAGACATCAATCCTCCTCTTCATGCTTACTTACTCAGGGCTGATGTACGTTTGTGGAGTCGTGTACATTTCCTTGGTAATAGGTACAACATCACCATAACAAACATAGCTGAATCAATAAATCATTCGTTGAGTGAAGCTAGGACCTTTCCAATTGTGCAACTAATTGATGCAATAAGGTCCATGTTAACATGGTGGTTCGCTGATAGAAGGAAAAAGGCAGGTTTGATGATAACCGCTCTCACTACTGGCGTTGAGAAAGTGTTAAAGGTATTTTTTCGTTTGATGTAGGTTTCAGTAATAGTGATGTAGGTTTAGTACTCTCACGTATGTAGTTTTACGAAGTAGTAATGTAAGTTTATGAAGTAGTTTTTGTAGGTTTATGAAGTAGTTTTTGTAGGTTTATGAAGTAGTTATGTAGGTTTATGAAGTAGTTTTTGTAGGTTTATGAAGTTGTTATGTAGGTTTATGAAGTTGTTACTAGTTTTGTAGTGCGATAAATGTAGGTTCACTATAATCAGGTATGTAGGTTTATGAAGTAGTTATGTAGGTTTACGTAGTTGATTTGTAGGTTTAAGTAGTTGTAATATAGGTTTACTACCCTACGAAGTTTAGTGTAGGTCATTTAATTATTTGATGTAGGTTTACGTAATAGTGATGTAGGTTTACCACGCTCATGTATGTAGGTTTATAAAGTAGTTATGTAAGTTTATAAAGTAGTTATATAGGTTAATGAAGTAGTTTTTGTAGGTTTACGTATTTCTTATGTACGTTTACGTTGCTGATTATTTTGAGTGATGCTTTTTTGTAGGGAAGAGTTGCGGAAGCAAAACAATACGAAGTCCAACCAATAGATGAACATCAAACACAAGTCACAAATAACACTTCATCTTATGTTGTGAACTTGACGGAGAGAACATGTTCATGCAAGAGGTATGACCTAGACAAAATTCCTTGTGTCCATGCCCTAGCTGCCACTGAAAGTGCAAGTCTTTAAATTGTCTCTTTCACTCATCCCTTTTACCATACATCGTATCTGTATGATGCGTATGCTAAATGTGTTGGAATACTAGATGCATCTTCCCTCCGTTTGTAAAACCACTTTCCTAGCTTCTCTCGGATGTACTCCAAAAGAAAGGTTATAGGAAATCTTTTAGCTAGCTTAAACACGAAGTTGAGAGATTCTGTGATGTTGCTCATCTGAATGTTGTATCTGTCGCTTGGGAAATTAGCACGTGACCACAACTTCGGGTCTACATCTACCAAGTACCGAGCAAGGTTGGTGTTAATATGACTCAACTCCTCCATGTGTCGATCGAATTCAGCACGGGTGTACGCATATGCCGCTACATTGACCAAATAGAGGAGTTGTTTTCCTTCAAACCTAGTGAGTATGTTACTTTGAAGGTGAAACTAACATATACCTCGTGTTACCCATGGAAATATTGTGCTGCATGCATTCTTTATGGAGTTGTGCCTGTCGAAAACTAGTACCAAAGGAGTGTGGTGTGTAAAAAAAGTACCTAATTTGGTAAGAAACCATTCCCATGAAGCATCATTATCAGTGTCAACAGTACCAAATGCCAATGGAAATATTTGAAAATTACCATCTTGAGCTGTTGCTACTAGCATAACTCTACCATACTTCCTATTTAAATGACATCCATCAACCACAATGACTCTTCTAAGAAAATTAAATCCAACTATCGAGGACCCAAATGAAATAAATAGATATTTAAGTCTATTCTGATCATCAAGTTCAAGCCCTGTAATAGTTCCCAGATTCGCTTCTTGGATTAGATTTAAATAAGCCAGCAAGTTATCATAACCATTCTCTACTGTCTCACAAACCAATTGTTGGGCGTATATCAATAATCGGTATGAAGTTATGTACCCAACCTCAAACCATACATGGTCTTCATTGACTCTTCGATATGCCTTGGCGTTATTCCATCGATTGTTCCAAAACTATCTACAAATAATTTGCCAATATATTTCGGTGAATGGCATCTAAAGCTAGCATATCGGTCTGCCACTGAACATGTGTGAATGTTTTCAACTTTTATCACCCAAAAAGTGTTACGTGCGTCTGACACAATCGCTCTAACCTTCCACCTACACTCTGGAACACAACATTTTGCCACATAAAGTTCTTTCATTCACTTGTCTGCACGAAAACTGAATTTCAAAAGTATATTCCTCACTCGCAATGCTGATATCAACTCCTCTTTGCTAGAAAAACTCCGACCGACATATATATTTCGGTCATCTTGGTCAATGTGATTCAAGTTCCCAAGATGCATTTCATCTTCGTATTCGTCTTCGTCTTTCAACTTCCCATATATGCTATAATATCCACCGTCCATGTAAATTTTGGGTTCACCACACTCGTATTTCATGTCATCTTCTAAAAGCTCTTCATCCCGGTTTTCATCTTTGTATTGCTCGTCATCATGTTCTCATACTACGTCACATTTATCTGCTTCATGTGCACTCTCTCGAAAACCACCAATAACACTTAAACGTACAACGTGCAACTTACATAACTCAATCAAGCTTCTTATTTATCTATCATTTGTGACGTGCATTGGAGGAGTATTATGTGGCTTTTCTTGCAACATTGAAACTGAAGTGAATATGTTAACTATACAATATCAATTTCCATGTCGAGATCGTAATCATCTTGTACCATGCCAAGAAGTTCACCATGTGTACACCCATCCTCTATAAATAACATTCTTCCTCCTTTGCAATTATCAACCTCAAAATACCAACACAAGTCTTTCATTACCCACACTTCATAAACAACAAGTAACTGAACCATTTTCCTGCAAAACATCATATAAACGATATTAGTACCACATAATTAGCTGATACTTCGTTACAATCCATCAAATTAATCAATTTTATACAATTAGCTTACAGAGACTTCAGGTGAAGTCAGATGTATAATATCAAAAACTTCACTTGAAGTCTACGAGAATAGACAGTAGACTTCACCTGAAGTTTACGAAAATAGACAGTAAACTTCACGCGAAGTCTCCTAAGGTTATTTTTGCAATTGACTAAATATTAACTTTTCAGACGAATAGTTCACGTGAAATCTACTACGTTTTGTGTGAATACAAAGACTTCTCCTAATGTCTATTCTATAAAATAGAGGTTATTATTGCAATTGACTATGTTTGACTATTAATACATGTGAAGTCTCCGACAGCGCAGACTTCACATAGAGTCTTCAATGAAATTGGAGTAGATTTCAAGGGAATTCTACTATATTTTATTATTATAAATAAAAAAAATTTCCCTAAACTCGTATGTGGGACCCAATACTGAGTATCTAAGTAAACTTCCGCTGGAGACTTCCAAATTTGATGGAGACTTCACCTGAAGTCTACGATTTAAATTACACATCCTTAATTTTTTGTCAACAAAACTGTAATGTTTGTCAACTTCAAATATAACCTTTCTCAACAACGTAGACTTCAGATGAAGTCTTCGCTTTTTTTATAGATTTCACTTGAAGTCTACTTAAAAGTAAAATTTTCAGTCAATTGCAAGATTGACTCACAATACAGTAGACTTCAGATGAAGTTTCCGTCTTTTTTTCCCCAAACCAGAATGTGCAGACTTCACCTGAAGTCTACTCTTCAAATCAAAAAATAGTCAAATGCAAAACTAACCATTCTGTTGACTAGTAGACTTCATGTGAAGTCTACTATGTGTGTAGATTTCACATGAAGTCTACTCTCTGTAAATTTCTAAAATAAAAAAAAAATAGTTTAATTTGAGTTAATGATTATAGTTACCTTATTTAAACGCCCACAATGTGGAACTACACCGTTAATTGTTGCTTATACTCCCTAAATGAACCGAAAATTGTAAGGTTTAAGAATTTTGAAATAGTGAAATGAAAATTAGAGAGGTTTTTGGCTAGAAATGAAGAGAGAGTGAGAGATAATGTGGTTGGAGGTACATTACCATTTCGAGCTTTGTTTTGGTTAGTAATGGTAGTTAGAAGAATTGAAGAAGAATGACATTTTTGTAAATGTTTGAGTTTCTATTAATATTTTTGTAATTTTGTATTTTGCTGAAGCTTAAAACAAAACAAAAAAAAACATAAAAGAAATAACATTTTAGATATTATATAAAGAACTATGGGTGATTTGCAAAAGGTTTTGGAGAGAGAAAATTAAAGGTTATTTCACCAATTGATTTTGTTATTTTTGAAAGAAGCCTTTAATCATAACATAAATATATGTAATTTTTATTAATAATTTAAATTTTGAAATTTTTATTTAAAATTTCTTATTAAAATTTACGTTTAAATGTTAAACAAAAAACAGCTACTGATTTATATAAATGAACACAAGCAGAAAAAAACCATAACATTTATAATACATAAAGAACAATTACATGGTTTGAGTTTTAAAGAAAAGAATCAAACACAAATCTAATAAGTTAAAATCCTAACATAATTGAAAAAAAAAGTTAAAATAACATGAATACTTTTTACTCCTACAATCTATTTTTTTTTTCTGTTCTGAACTAAGAAGTTTTTTCTTTTTCATCAAAGTTTTAGAGGACATCAACTTAGCTTTGTGGACGAATGTTGGATGTCATCATCGTTTAATAATTATCATAAAACTAAAAAAGATTTAGTTGACAAAGTTTTTAGTCTTTAAAAATACATTTCAGGCTTGAAAGTTAAAATTTTATCAAACACATAATCAAAGAATTGTATTAGTATGCATAGGTAATTGATTTAGTGTGCCTAATATTAGTAGTGTGCTCGTGTGATTTTCATTTTTGTCTTCATTGCATTAAAAGGTTTACGGAGTAATATATTTAAATAATTGTATTTGATTACATTTCATATGATCATAATTGTCAAAAATCAGATTTATTACTGATAACAGGATTTTCACCTAAGTTGTCAAATCATATTACACTAAGATGTCGATGTAGTACAATAGGTGTCAAACCAAATGGGAGTGCTATTAGCAATCAGAATATGATAGACTACTCTAATTCAAGCCAAATCAGATCAATGGTTTATTATCTATTAACCTAGATGATGAAAGAATGGGAAACAGAAATGACAGTCAAATAAGCAACGGGTGAACCTAACTCAAAAGTAACGGAACAGTGAAAATTAAGTGCAGTGAAAATAGAGTTAAGTGCAGTAAAAATAAAGTTACGTGCAGTGAAAATAACTAAGCAATGGATGAGAAAAGGGTTTCTCGAGGGGCGGAATCATGGACCAACGTCTCACTTAAAGTCATTTAATTGCTTAACAAACTCAAACAGAGTGGATCTTTAGAAAATAAACTTATAACTATTAAGTCCACTATTGTGGCAAACAATCTCAGTAAAGCTATCAACCGACCTTATCATCATAAGCGTTTAACAACCTAATTGTCGTGAAACAACAATATAATCAAGCCTAATGAACACCTTAGACAATTAATCTCTTAAGCTAAGGATGTAAATTTTTGAGACGGTTGGATCAGACAATTCAACGCCACCTATCGGGAGCTAAAATTCTAAGATCATGTTTCAATTGATCAGAAAGGAACAAGCATTAACAACACCGAAACAAAAGAGATCTATATTATTCTACTCTTAAGCGACTTAGACAATTTTAAGATCCACACTGGTCTAGTCCTTTCCCTCAGGATCCCTACGTTAACTACTCAGAAATCATGGTGAAACAATCAAAATAACAATCAAAGTGGATGACATGATCATGGAATTCAAAAAGTAGACTTAGAATGAAAAGCAAACTGAAACTGAATTAAAACTTAGATGAAACGAAAGTGAAATCTTGTTCTGGAATTACAACAACAAAAAGCTCTAAAAGGTTTCTAGAGCAGCGGTAAAACTTAGATTAAAAATCTTCGTAACACAAAGGAGGTAAATATATTAATCCCCCGTTAAACCTAAAAAGTAAAAACGAAAAACTAAGAAAGATAGGTGACTTGACTTCATGGGTCGAGTCGAGTCATTGGACCGTCAAAAGTGGAGTTGACTCGGCCCATCTGGTGCGGTGGGATCAGTTGAAATACAAGGCCTGTCACGAATCAATCTGCTGACACCACGACATGATCCGAGTTACCGTTGGAATCCAATTCGAGTTACCGTTGTTTTGCAATCCGAGTTACTGTTGCTTTCCAATCTGAGTTGTCGTTGGAATCCAATCCGAGTTGCCGTTGGAATCCATTCTAAGTTGCCGTTGGAATTCAGTCCGAGTTGCCGTTGGAATCCAATCCGAGTTGCCGTTGACATGCAATTCGAGTCATTGTTGACATGCAATCCGAATTGTCGTTGGTTTCCAATCCGAGTCTCGTTGACATGCAATTTGAGTTGCCGTTGGCATGCAATCCGAGTTGTTGTTGACATGCAATCCGAGTCGCTATGACTCCTGGTTACAGTCCCGGTCGCCATGACTCCTGGTTGCTGTCCCGGTCGCCATGACTCCTAAATGCTCCAAAAGTGCCTAAAAACACTTCTTATGCAGAATGTATGCAATAACCTATGCGAACGAACTACGAATGACTCGAATGGTATGTAAATGGAACGGATATATATGGAAAATGAATTAAAATGATTCCTAAAACATGCTAAAATGCGCGTATATCAATTACATGAACTAAAGATGACAAGAAATCTAGCCAAAATATTTAAGTTGAAAGTTAAGTAATTTTGTTGGACCTTCATCAATAGTATTGATATTCTTAACTTCATTCATCCGAGTAATTTCTTCAATAATATATGCAAAATTAGATTTTGGTTGTAAGTGATTTAGATTTTAAACACAGTTTTATAATAATTATACATTACCTTATCATCATTAAAAAAAAATCAATTGTTGAGTTCTTCTAAGTCTTTTTTTCACAAAACTCCAAATGGATGATTCGAATTTTGGTGTAATAGCAAAAAGTATGGTGTAAAAATGAAAAAAAATTGGTAGGAATAAAAAGAGAGAACTACTTTTAGCAGAAAATTATGTAGCAAAACTAATTTAACGTTGAAGAATAAGAGAGAAGAAAGAGTGGAGAAAATGGAGATAGTGGGAAAGAGAACGGTTTTGTTTAATTTTTTTAATTATGTTTGATTTTTTTTATTTACTTAAAAATAGTAAGAAGATAAGTATTAAGCCAACAATTTTTGTTGCTAGCAAAATAAGCCAGCGATTTTTTTTAATTTCTTTTAGTTTTTAATTATTTTTCCTTTAAAACATAATTAAAAGAATTGGATTAAGTCTTGTTGCTTATCCCTCTTTCATACTGAGTTCGAAGCGCTCCTTTGGGCCATGGAGCCCCTTCAGGCACTGGAGTTTTCGGAAGTTCATTGTGCTACTGATTGTGCGGAGATTCTGAAGATAGTAATGAACCCTGAAGATTGGCCAGCTTTCCCTCAGTACCTAGAGGAATTCGACAGATTTAGTAGACTTTTTTCCTTATTTTTACTTCACCAGATCCCTAGACTTCTCAATTAGAAGGCGGAATGGTTAGCTCGAAGTGTTAGGAATTTATCTCGTAATTGCTCTTTTGTAAACGATTTGCTTGAATCCTGAATTGAAAAGTTAATATAATTTAGTTGTTGAAAAAAAAAAGAGAATTGGATTAAGTCATTTTTTGGCATTTAAAACAGATGTCACAAAAAAATAAGTGGTAGTTTATTGATTTTTACTTGTATATTATTATAGAGAGATTTTCTTATATGTAAGTCCACTACTTTCACCATAGACGTGTTATATTTTTATTTTCTACTAGATGATGTCCCGTGTTATGCACGGGTTTGATTTTTATATGTAAATTTATTAATTATATATATATATATATATTTGATATATATACTAAAATTAATTTATAATATATAGTGTTGACCACTATTGTACACGATATACATTTTTTTATCTCTGTTGATTGAGATTTTGATGCATTACAATTTTCGCATATAAAATTTTTTTGACTCATGTCATTTTTAGACACATATTCAATTTATTTTTAGACTTGTATTTAATTAAACTTCTTGACCCGCATTCATTTAGGGTTTCATACCCGTATTCATTTAGACTTTTAGTTCCATTTTCATTTAGATTTGTAGACATGTTATTATTTAGGTAAACATAAATAATTTGTTCATTTAGTAATATAAATTTGTATTTAAAAATTATTCTAATTTTTAATGTTTAATATACTTTTAAAAATTTAATATATTTTAAATAAATACATTTAAATTTATTGTTAGCAACATTTAGTTTTAATGTTTTTTTATTTCATCTCATTAACAATTTTTTATTTATTAAATATGAAATTAAATAGTTTTATTATTATTATATATTATCTATATAAATATATCTAGTTGTATTAGCACTTAATATATATGTACATATTATATTATTATGTGTGGATATAAAACTAAGAAATTTGTATATAAATTAATATTTATTATTTTATGTGTATTATACATTATTTTCTATTAAATTAAATACAAAAAATGATGAAATAAAAATTATGTCATTTTAAGCACACAAATCTACGGTATAAATAAATTATACACATAACTAATATAAATTACCAGAATATAAGTTTTTATGTTAAAACAATAGTTTTGCTCTTAATAGTTGTACAATATTATGTTTTTATAGAAAAAAAACATATGGAATATTCTTATTTTTATATTGAAACAATTTCATGATATTTGGTTTGCATATTATATAGGATTAGATAAAACCAAGTTCAAGGAGACGATGAATTTCAGTTGGCTTACTCTTTGTTTTATATTAGTTTCTAAGGATTTGAGTTATCCAATATTTAAAAATTGATAATAACTGAATAGTCTAATACTCAAAATTTAAGAACTTTTGCTTTTAAATATATATGTATACATATATATATCAGCAACAATAAGATGTATTTAGCCGTTTATAATGATTATCATATTTAGATAACTTATTTATAATCTGGATATTTTATATATTTTATAAATTTTAATATATAAAGTGTATTTCAACTATTGTTTCAAAAGTATAAAATGATAATCTTAATAGATTCATAAGGTGTTTGTATTCTAAATTTATTTTATATATTATTTAATATATTATTTAATATATGGTCTATATTTATAACTATTAATTCAATAGTTTAAAATAACGAATATTGAGTTTGTATTTATGGATATATTTTATCTGTTATTTTAATATATGAACTATTTTAAATATAAACTATATATTATAGTATGTGAAATTATAACATATTAATGTGTCCTTAATAGATTAATAATGATTTGTTTGTATTCGAAATTTTGATTGTATTAATAGATTATGCTCATATTTTTAAAATACTATTATATAAATAAATAAAATTAGGAGATGATGATGTGATCTAAATATGTGTAAAAAAATTTTATTTTGTTTTGTTATATTTTTAAATATTGTTAGTATTAATAGTTATTATTAAGAGTGATTATTAATATTATGTGATTATAAGAGTTGTATATGATATAAATTAAAGCAATATACATTCATACTATGTTTTTATATTTGGAATTTAAAAGTCTAAATATAACTAACTAATTAATTAATTAAAATATTAAGTAGTGAAATATATCAATAATATTATGTAATTTGATTATAATTTTATTTAATTATAATGTCTTCCTGATAACACATTTGTTAAAATAATTCCTAAATTAAAGTAGACTAATATAACATGGTGTTTAAGTTAATGCTACTTTTTATTATATAAAAGAATATTATATTTTTATATATTTACATTAAAATAAATTTTTATATATTTAAATTTTTTAACAAACTAATAATATTATGTATATAATCAGTTAAAGAATCTTATCAAGAGAATCTTATCAAGAGATAATAATAACAATAATAATAATAATAAGTTAAAGAATATTATCAAATCTAATAAATTGATTTTATTATTATAAAAGATATGGATCTGTTAACGTTACGATTTTATTATATGTAGAGATTAGAAAAATTCTTAATCATTATAAAAATATTCAAATAAATAAATTATTGGTAACATACATTAGAATCACAAAAAATCATATCAATGGGTTGATCATATTCTTTTGTATATACCTTCAAGAGTTTTAGAATCTTAACTTTAATTCTCAATGTTTCTTTGTAGGGTTTCAACGAATAAATTTCTGAGAAAAATATGATTAAGAGAAAAAAAAGAGTGCTAAAATTGTTGTGAGAAAAAAAGAGTTAGAACTCGTTGGTGTGGTAAAATAAGTCTCGGGTAGCTTCTTAAAATAGAATTAGATTAATACTTATTGTATTAGGATTAGAAATATCTTTTGTTTAACTTTCCCTAGTTATAATATGTTAGGATAAAGAATATCTCAAAACAAACTAATTGGTTATATACCCATTCCAAAATAAACGAAAACTATTGAACCAATTTTTTTTTTGTCAACCTTACTTATTTTTAATAATGGGATCGACAAAGATCCGATCCATAGCCAAATTGTTTCCACTGGAGCTAGCGAGATTTGAACTCACCACCTGGTGCCAAGCTAAATCAGGGGCAAGCCAACTGGACCACCTACTTCTTGGCAACTATTGAACCAATTTAAATAATCGAATCTATTAAAGTTCTAATAATAACCAAATTAATCTATATCTATTTCTCTTAAAATTAAATTTTAATTGGTTAAAATTCCTTTTTTAACCTACAAAAATCAAATCTTAATTGGTTAAAGATTTCTATTTTAAACCAACAAAAACAAATCTTAATTGGTTAGAGATTCCTTTTTAAACCAACAAAAATCAAATCTTAATTGGTTAAATTTTTCTTTTTAACAAAAAAAAATTCAAATCTTAATTTTTTAGAAATTCTTTTTTAAACCAAATAAAATCAAATCTGAATTGGTTTAAGTTTCCTTTTCAATTGTATGTATTTATTGAAATCGAATTAAAACAAATAATTAGTTTTAAAAATAATCTTATCTAAACAAATAGACAAATTAATTAGTTAAAATAAATCGACCAATCAAAACAAATCAATGGATCACCGAGGACATATGGCCCAGTGGTAGTGGCCATTTTACAAATCTTCATGCACCCATGTTCGAGTCTTCCCATGTGCAAAGAAAAGGAATAAGGGAGTTCAGAGTTTGAGCTTTGGTTATGGATCGGATCTTGTCGATCCAATTTAGTACGGTTGACAAAAAAAGGAAAGAAAAGAAACAAATCAATAAATCTAAAATATCTATTATTATATTACAAAGATATGAAAAATCTTATTGTTACAATGGAGAAATAATGGAGAGAAAAAAAAATAACGAAATTTTAGGTATTAGTTATTGTTCATCTGATTTTAATTATTATTTATATTATTTAATTTCGTTTTTGCCATAAAAAATTAAAAAAAGTAAAGAGATATTTTTTGGGTTTAGTGACACATGTCAGTAGAAGAGAGTGTGAACTAACTTGTGTATTATACTAATAAGGATATTAATTATTGTCTAAATATAATAATTAAACCATTTACTAAATCAAACCTACTTATTGTCAAAGAAGAAATTTGATGGTGGCATAAAATATATATTATTTTGCTATGCCTACATATTGTTTTGAGATTAAAAAAGAATTCAAAATAGTAAATATATATAAATCCGTAGCAAGAAAAAATTAATCACATTTTATTTATTAACAAAAGCGAGAACGTTTGTTTCCATTAATTCCAAGTCATAAACCATTGTGACTTAAAGTCGATTCACATTATCATTACTATTTATTAGCCATGGGCAGTAGGTTTCTTGGTTTGATTCGGGTCGGTTCTTTCGGTTCTCGATTCTTTCGATTCCCGAAAAATGGTAATCAATGGACACCGACAAATACTTGGTTCGATTCAGTTCGGTTCCGGTTCCAATTCTTGAAATTTGGTAACCAATGAGTACATATTAAAATTTGGTTCGGTTTAGATTCGGTTTCCGTTCAGGTATTTCTATTATTTTTATAACAAATAAAAAATTCATTAAAAAACCCATTAAAAAATTGAATATTTTAGTTTTTTTTAGTAATTTTGATTCAAATTAATTAACAAATTTAGATTTAAAATTACAATTTTGGATATTTAGATTATTAAATTTTGTATAAATAATTATTTTTAAATATATAATTGTATTTCGATTATGTTGAGTAACTATTCGGTTCTCAGTTCGGTTTTGGTTTTTTGAGTTCTCAAATTTTAGAACCGTTCGATTATTTTGCCAGTTTCGATTCAGTTTTTCGATTCTGATTATTATGCCCATAGCTAATCATTACATTGGTGTTTTTTTTCCCGCAATGAAAGATAATATTACTGAGTGTTGGAACCAACACTAAAACCTTGTCCGAATTTTTTTGGTAAAAGATTTTCATGAGATCATAACTGTTTACTTACAAGCCCAAAAGGGATAAAGAGATAAAATCTATGCCCAGACTAGATAGAAAAGAGGTAAGCATTAATGCCAAAACCAAGTGTGAAGAATGAGAGAGCCCCATTTAGAGTTGCACCTGCGGAGAGCTGCTGCTTTGTTTCTTATACACAAATCAATCACACGAAATAGGCCCATATGTGATATGGACTTGGACTCGTGAATGCGTCGGTTACGCTCCCTCCAACTCTCGTAAATCGCTGCTTGCCAAGCTAGGAGTAAGGTGCGGAAGACCGGGCGAGGGAGTGTAGAGGTGACAAGCCATTGAAGTATCTCAGACCAAGTAGCACCCGGGTTCGGTAGGTTCAGCTTTTGGAGGATTAGGGACCAGACGGCATTGGAAAATTGGCATTCAAAGAATAAGTGATCTCTTGTTTCCTGTGCATTGGAACAAAGGGCACATGTGGTGTCAACATGAATTCCCCAACTTGCCATGATTTCCTTGGTAGGATTCCTGTTGAGAGTAAATAACCTTGTCCGATTACAATTAGATCATTCAGATATCGAACAACCTTAGGTAAAAGGTAAACCATTAAGCTAAAAACATAAACTACTTAGATAGGTTGACATAAACTACTTAGACATATTTGGCCTCGTTCATGGAGGAGGAAGCATCAGGGTCATTGTTTCTCTTCCTCTTCGTTGCTGATGGTGAAGTATCTGCAGAGTGGCAGATGCGTCTTGGCACATTACATTGTTTTTTGTTTCTCTAATTACTAATCTCTATAATAAACAATAGTAAATATATGGAAATTTGTTATTTACCATGTTTTTTCGTCTTCTTAACAAATATAGCCTGACGTGGCATAAAGACCGCCTTTTCCACATTGCCTCTCCCTCTCCAATTTGGGATTTTTTCATCGATAAACTTTTTTCTCATCGAGCAACCAAACCCTAAATCGCCCCAATCGAAAGCTTCTTCATCGGGATATCGATCTCTGATTATACTTAAAAATCACTTTCTAAATCCGACATGAGCCAGACCCTCGTTTTTAGAGGACTATAATGATCGAACTCTTCGTGTCCCGTCTCGATTGCATGGGGTTTGAGCTATGCCGGAGCTTCGCCGTGGAGTCCGCCGTGGCCGTGTTACTGACGCTGTAGCTACGAATCAGCTCCCGAAAAATCCTACGGAAAATAAACAGAAGAAAACTAACGGTAAAGCCCGGAAAGCGGTTGCCGGCGGAGTTGCGGGAGCCGCAGAGAGGCCGAGGACGAGATTAGCGGCAAGGAAATTGAAGGAGGAAGATAAAGAAGCACCTCAGGAGAATCCGGTTATTCTTCTGTCCAAGGATAGTCATATCAATAAAAACAAGGGTAAAGAGGTAGTTGGTGAAGAAGATAAGAAAGCTATGGCAATCGGTAATGATAGTGGTGGCTCTAACAAGGCGGCGGCACAGGAAGAAGAAGGAAATACTGCACCTTTCCCTGAGAGGGTAAATTGTTTTTTCTTGCCTTTGGTTTATGCCCATTTAGATTTTTTTTTCTGCTGTATTTACTTGTGTAGATTTACTTCTGCTCTTTGGATGATAATGACTAACTCGCTTTTGTCTCTATCCAGGTCCAAGTTGGAGGATCGCCACTATATAAGGTCGAGAGAAAGCTGGGGAAGGGTGGTTTTGGACAAGTATTTGTGGGACGTCGACTTAGTGGTGGTAGTGATCGTAGTGCAGGAGCTAGCATCTTGGAGGTAATGTAACTAGGTCTACGTTACTACTGTTGCGGATTATCAACATTTGTACATTGCCTTACATCTCCAATTTCTTAACAGGTTGCTCTAAAGTTTGAGCATCGAAGCAGCAAGGGTTGCAACTATGGTCCGCCACATGAATGGCAGGTGTACAAGTGGGTACTTTTCTCCATATTTCTGAAATACTTTTACCCGAAATATGATGTCCTTCCTTATGTTGAAATGTGAAATCAACATCTACTTTCTTGTGAACAGCACATTGGGTGGTAGCCATGGAGTCCCTAGAGTACATTTCAAAGGGAGGCAAGGAGACTATTATGTTATGGTACTGAAACCCTCCTTTCTATGATCTCCTTTATGCTCTTCTCCTGTCTGTATCCTTAATCACAGATTCCCTTCTTTATTGGCCTCAGGTTATGGATATGCTCGGGCCAAGCTTATGGGATATCTGGAATACCTCAGGGCAAGCGTGAGTCTCCTTTGCACATCTTGTTATACTCTCTTTTATAGTAATTAATGCATCATGGAATGTGTTGTTGCTCCCTGTTTTAGAAAATGATTTTATACTGAGTAACACTTTGTTTTGAAAATCCAGTGATCATGATATATGATTGTTCTAAGGATTCTTATCCTCTTCTCTTATCAGAATGTCCTCTGAAATGGTAGCTTGCATTGCGGTTGAATCATTGTCCATCCTTGAAAAGATGCATGCAAAAGGGTTTGTATCTTAACTTTCTTTGTTTTTTTTTAAAAGTTTGACTTCGTTACACGAAGTTAATTCTTATATCTATTTTGAGTCTCGACACCTCTAAGCTCATATGTTTCCTCTCTATTAACTAGCCTAACTGGTTATGATCTGCTTTGGTTTCAGTTATGTGCATGGGGATGTCAAACCAGAAAATTTCTTACTTGGCCAGCCTTCAACGTCCCAAGAGAAAAAGCTGTTTCTTGTTGATTTGGGATTAGGTTGGTTTCTCTCTTTGAATCTTGCTAGATATTTCTTTACCTTTCTCATTGTCTCAACCAACGTTTCAGCAACAAAGTGGAGAGAAGGAGGTAGCGGACAACATGTTGAATATGATCAACGTCCTGATATGTTTAGGTATTATATTTTCATCTGCTAACCTATTTGTAATTTCTATATTAACTGTTATTCTTTTCTTGAACCACGTTCTGTCCTCACTTTTGTAGGGGAACAGTTAGATATGCAAGTGCACATGCTCATTTGGGGAGAACTGCTAGCAGAAGGGATGATCTCGAATCTTTGGCATATACACTGATCTTCCTTCACCGAGGTAGATTACCATGGCAAGGATATCAGGTACTTTAGACATATCTTCATTTTTTGTAGAGTGATGTTGTTAGCATGCTTTTTTCTCTGCTAATTCTTTCTCTTGCTCGATTCTCAGGGAGATAACAAATCATTCCTTGTATGCAAAAAGAAGATGGCAACATCGCCCGATATGCTTTGTTGTTTCTGCCCCCCTCCTTTTAAGCAATTTCTTGAGATCGTGGTAAATATGAAATTTGATGAAGAACCCAACTATGGCAAATTAGTATCTTTGTTTCAAGATCTCTTGGGGGAAAATCCGGCAATTAGGCCTATAAACACAGAGGGTGCTCAAAAGGTGAAGATTTTACATCTTTGCCTCTTTTCCTTACTAGTAGTGATCTTGAAGTTGTTGTTTAACGTCTTACTTTTCTTTTTCTTATTTTTTTGGTTTTTTTTCCTCAAGATCATTTTCCAAGTTGGGCAGAAGCGAGGTAGGTTGAGCATTGGGGAAGAAGAAGAAGATGCCCCTAGGAAAAAAGTCCGTTTAGGAGTACCGGCAACTCAATGGATATCGATTTACAATGCCAGACAACCAATGAAGCAGAGGTAAAAAAAAAACATACTTAATTATACAATCAATTTACTGTTAGTGTTCTTGATCTGTCCACTGCCTACAGTGCGAAGTCAAAGTATCTGACTGCGACTGCATTTGTGTCTAATTAGTTTTTCTCGGTCATATTATAGACATGGATGGCTTCATTATGTTACAATTTTTTTTGAACTGACAATCTATTTGCTCAACCAGGTATCATTATAATGTGGCGGATGGAAGACTGCCACAGCATATTGAGAGAGGTATTGCAGATGGTTTGTTGATAAGCTGTGTATCATCTTGTTCGAATCTCTGGGCATTGATAATGGATGCTGGAACTGGCTTCACTAACCAAGTCTATGAACTCTCTCCTGTTTTCTTGCACAAGGTGATCCAATGTTTCTCTGTTAATTATTCTTATGTTTCTCTTCTGCCAAGATGATCTTAAACGAGACTGAACTTTGATCTGGATCAGGAATGGATAATGGAACAGTGGGAGAAGAATTACTACATAAGTTCCATTGCTGGTGCAAACAATGGGAGTTCCTTGGTTGTTATGTCGAAAGGTATCTACACTCTTCTTGCGTTTTTGTCAACAGCAATTTAACATGAAAGCTTATTTTCCGTTGTCGTAAAATTGGTTTGAAAAGGTACGCAGTATACACAGCAGTCTTACAAAGTTAGCGATTCGTTCCCATTCAAGTGGATAAATAAGAAGTGGAGAGAAGGCTTCCATGTAACTTCAATGGCAACAGCTGGAAGCCGATGGGGTGTTGTTATGTCCCGCAATTCTGGCTACAGTGAACAGGTTAGATTCCAGCGATTGTCAATGGTTCTTCGTATGGTGACTTTTTTCCTCAGTTTTTTGGATTTGTAGATATTGAATTCTGATCTCGTAAATCTCCATTGTCTGCTTATTATCTCTCTGCAGGTTGTTGAACTGGATTTCTTGTATCCGAGTGAAGGCATCCACAGGCGTTGGGATGGTGGATTCAGAATCACTTCGACAGCGGCAACAACTGATCAAGCTGCTCTCATCCTAAGTATCCCACGGCGTAGACTAGTTGATGAGACACAGGAGACATTGCGTACCTCTCAATTCCCCAGCACACATGTCAAGGTGAGTAGAGAAGCTCAAAAAGATTACTAATTTCTTCATCTCTTTTACTCCTTTCTCCCTTCTCATGACAATACCTGAGATCTTGTGCATCGTTTTACCTTTGTTTGAGTAGGAAAAATGGGGAAAGAATCTCTACCTCGCATCCCTAAGCTATGGCCGAACCGTATCTTGAGACTTCTTAGTAAAGTGTTGATGGACGAGAGAAAGATGTTTCTAAGTCTATGCTCCTATATTCCATATCCAACGCTCTGGCCTCTCAGGCTCTGTTGTGCTTTTTATATTTCAGTTGAATTGTGAAGCAAAAAACTGGTGATTGTGTCGTCTCTTCTCCACCTCAATTATGAAGGGGGCCGAGGCATAATCATCAGTTTAGCTACTCATTTCCCTCTAAAATGCTATTTAATTTTTTAATATCAAGAGATGTTTTTGTCACCAAATGTTCTAAAGGCTATAACAACTTAAGCTGTCCAATTGTGTGACCTAATTATGGAATTCACAACGAATCAGGCTTTTTTCTCCATACACGACCTGAAATCTTCAATTTCACTTCCTTGTTGGTGCTGTTACCAGAAGCTAAGAGCAAAGCCAATTTGCGAGTAATTGTTAGGCCGTCTTGACTATCCCGAACCGTCTTGGGGCTGTCACGAATGCTTCTGGGCATGCCTTGCCACGTCAGCTTCCTACCCTTGCCACCTACCTCCAAACTGTAGCTGAAGCTCATTGCTTCTTCTTCATCTCCCATAAACTGCAAGAATGCTATGTACATTGGCGTTGTCCGCAGGTGGAATGCTTCAAAGTATAAGCAGAATTGTCGACCGAAACAATCCAGAAGCTGCATCGTTGTGTAGGTGAAACATTAGAAATTGCAGAAAACATCTTATGGTTTCTTAAATCAGTGTTGAGTAATTTCAGTTTCACTTACAGTTAACATCCAAGTAGAATGATGAAGATATTTAGGATTATGATGAACATATCTATGACTGAAACTACGCCCATCAAACATTTCAACACAGTGATCATTCCTTAGATGCAGAAGCAGCCATTGAATATCTCCTGTGACATTACACTTTGATCCAGAGTAAGGACAATCGTATGATTTCTTCTTCATAGTGGTGAGGTCTTCGGTGTGGTCATTGGGACACTGTAATAAGATATGCGTTTACTTATTGTATCAATATCAATATGATATGATATACATACCTGATAGATTGCAGAGGACATCTGGTTTGTACCAACCGGGAAATCGAGCAACTCATGGACCCGAGATTCAATCTGAAGGTCATTGGTTCGATGTTCCATTCAAGGCAAAGTGATGAAGTGGAAGAGAAGATTGGTGGATGTATATACACATATATTGGATGACCAAATAGATACGTTTACGTTGTTTCAAGTTTCAACGTCCAATGATTGGAGGGAACGTGGAGTAAATGGTGAATTTAAGAGTTGGCTCCGAAGATTGCGTATGTCAAAGAGCTTAATTGTAGCGGAGAAAATAATACAAACAAAAACCATATAGTATATTATGACTTGACATTGAAATTGCAATTTAGTCAAGCTTCTTTGGTTACACGACACTCTTTGAGTTGGAGCTGTCATCCATTTGGATTTTGCAAGTTGTAACCATCTAGTTCAAGATGCAACGTGGACAAAGGAGTCCTTACAAAATGATATAGGATAAATTAAGGTTTCAAAGTTACTCATTAATGGATGATTCTATATATCAAATAACGATTATAAATTTTTTTGTATTTATTTCTTTTTCTAAAATAGATAAAATAAATATTTTAATAGATTTTCAATATTTAGTTTATCGTAATCTAAAAAAAATTCATAAGGAAATCGAAAATATTAATTGTTAAATAATTAATTCTAAAAAAAGAAAATTTTAGCACTAATCTTATTATATAAAAAAAATCTTACATTAAAAATTTATTTATAAAATACGAAAATAGTTATATATATATATAATATTTTGAATATCTATATATACAAAAATCATAATCTAATAATATATATATATATATATCTGATCAGAATCCTAACATAGTAATACATAGATCAGTTTTTCAATTCTCTCCAATTTTTCAAGTTTTCTCCAGCTTTCAAGCTCTCTCCAACTTAATTATTTCTCTTTCGTTTACATCAAACGCAATAAAGACAAACAAGCAAAAAAAATAAACACATTAAATTGATTATTTTGTTTTATTATTATTAACATGATATTTTATCATCTTATTATATAAAGTTAGGTTCAAATTACTCTAACATGATGAAGATCCCCAATACTTTGAAGAAGTTGTGAAGAGAAAAGAGTGGAGAGAAGCCATGAAAGAGGAGACTCAAATGATTGACAAACATTGTACATGGAATTTGATCAAGAGGCCAAAAGATGTGAATGTCATAAGCATTAAATGGATCTGCCGCCCAAAGACAAATGCAAAGGGAGAACCTATAAAACACAAGGCCAGATTAGTAGCACGAGGTTTTACTCAAAAACATGGAGTTGATTATTTCGAAGCCTTTGCTCTTGTTTCAAGATATGATATGATAAGAACCATATTGGTTGTTTTTGCCCAAGAGAAGTGGAGACTCTATCAAATGGATGTCAAGTCGGCATTCCTAAATGGTGAATTAGAAGAATTTTTCATCGCTCAACCGCCTAGTTTCATAAAAGATGGAGAAGAAGACAAAGTCTTAAAGTTGAACAAGGCTTTACGGTCTAAAACAATCGCCTAGAGCATGGTATAGAAGAATTGACACTTATTTCTTGACTAATGGTTTTCAAAGAAGTGTCAATGATGCAGCCTTGTATGTGTTGAAGATGAAAGATTATATCATGTTGGTGAGTATATATGTAGATGATATTTTTCGTCACATGAAGTAACTTGAACTTAATCAACAAGTTCAAAGATGACATGAAGCGTGAGTTTGAGATAACCGATCTCGGAGAGCTTAATTATTTTCTAGGAATGGAGATTATACAAGATGAGAAAGAAGTGTTTCTCTCACAGGAGAAATATGCAAACAAACTCCTAGAAAAGTTTGATATGCAAAGACTGCATGAGTGTGAAGACTCCACTTATACCACACGGGAAACATGAAGTAGAAGAGGAGAAGTTTTCGGATGAAACATAGTACATAAGAATAGTTGGCAGTCTCCTATACTTATGTGCTTCAAGGTCGGATCTCATGTACATCAAAGGAACAACCAAGTTTGGAATCCAATTTAAGAGTATATTGGAACCAAAACTTCATGGATACTTGGATGGTGATTGGGGTGGGTCAATTGAAGATAAAAAAGAGTACATCCAGCTATGTATTCTCTCTTGGATCAGCGGTTTTTAGTTGGCAATCGAGCAAGCAGAAAACTGTAGCACAATCAACAGCTAAAGCGGAGTATATTGTCTTATGTTCAGCTGCAAATCAAGCCATTTGGCTACAGAGATCGGTGAATGTAATTAGTTTCAAGGCTGAGGGAGAAGTGAAAATATATTGTGATAATAAGTCAGCTATAGCCATTGGTAAGAATCTGGTTCAACATAGAAGAACTAAGCACATTGATATTAAGTATCATTTCATTTATGAGACAAACAAAAGGGATTTATAAAAATCGAGCATTGCTCTGGAGAATCTCAAATTGCAGATATTCAAACCAAGCCACTGTATACAAGAAGATTCGGAAAACAAAGAGAGAAGCTTGGAGTCAAAGAGAAAATCGATTGAGGAGGAGTGTTGGATGTAATCGAGTTTCTCTTAGGTTTCGTATAAGTTAGTATAGTTAGTAAAATTAATTTAATTAAGTTAGTTGCTATATTTACGGTTGCATGTGTTTAAGATAGAGTCATGACTTTTGAAATATGAAATCGTGACTCTCCAATTAGGTATGTGTCGATTAGGTTTAAGTCAAGAGATACAATTTTTTGGGATGTCTGTTTGTTGTTTTTCATTCCACATAAATACTTGTCATTATCGTTTTTAAACACTCAACGTTTTTGTGATTAATAAAGTTTCTATTTTCATCTATCGATTTCTAACAACAACAATACTTGTTGTGTTTTATCGATCAAACAAAGAAGCTTTGGCTTCTTATACATTCTCTGCAATTCCATCTCCTTCAAATGCTTTATCATCTCTTTCTCCATTTCATCCACCTGATGTAGTTTGACATTTTGTTTGCTCATAAGCTTCACCGGATCTCATGATTGCCCAAGTTGGCTTTTTCCACTTGTTCCCCACTCCATCACTAAATTGCTTCTTCTTCTCGTTGAAGTGCTCTTTTCATTGGCCGACCTTAACTGTTGAGCATGAAAATAAAAAAATATTAGTTCTACTTCTACTGTATCGTGTATTCTAATGAGCAAGATTAATGAAAGGATTATTATAATTACATAATACCTATTCACATCTTTCCTCGAGTAGCTTCTTGTCACCACCACCATGTAGGATAAAAGTGTCATCGCGCGAGATGGTGACCTAGATTAGAGAGTTTATATAAGAATGAATCTTAGATAGAGGAGGAGGCGGTAGACTGTAACCGGAATCATCTGACATGGCAATTCATTATTACGTAGCAAAAGTAGGAATGGAATTTTATATTGTAGTTAGTACTGCATTGCTTTACATGTACGCCAATAATGGATGTTTGAAGGACTCGATAAAGCTTTTCAGTTTGATGTCTACCAAGAATTTGGTTACGTATAACGCAATGATTTCAGGGTTTACGCAGGTGGATGATATAGACGAGGAAGCTTCTAGTTAAGCCTTTAAGATCTTCATGGATATGTGATACAGTCAATATCAAAGAAGTAACAGATTCATTCATCAAAGAGAGGATTCACTGAGTTTCAAGCTTAGAGAACTCACCTCAAGGTACTTCAATCACTAATGGCATAACTCTCTCGTAACAGAATCGAGAGAATATAACAAAGTTTAAAGAAATATACTATTTACAAAGTAGTCCTTAAAATGTATAAAATTTTGCAATTAATCCTCTAAGTTTTGATGTTTCTCAGATGCCCTCTTATTCCTGTAATAAGCTCATTTGGGTCTATCAATATCCCTATCACCAAAATTGAGCTTGCTCTCAAGCTTATATTGAGGAAATTGCTGCTGCAGATCAACAACACGCATCCAAGAGTCTTCATGCTCCGGTAAACCACTCTAATGGATGAGTACCTCAAGATATCCTTCAACATCATATCGAGAATCTAGCAGTACTTCTGGTTCAATAATGATTACTTCATGTGGAGTAAAAGAAGAAGGAAGTGAGTTAATCTGATGTTGATTACCTAAAACCGGTTTCAATTGTGAAACATGGAATAGCGGGTGGATTTTTGAGCCCACTGGAAGCTGTAAACGGTAAGCCACTGAACCAATCCTCTGTGTTACTTTAAATGGTCCATAAAAACGTGCAGCTAACTGATAAACTCTACGAGCCACTATTTGCTGTCTGTAAGGTCTCAATTTCAAGAAAACTTGACCACCTACTTGGAATTCTAATTCACACCTATGCTTGTCCGCATTTTGCTTCATTCAAAACAGAGCTTTCTGTAAATGGATTTTCAATTGACTCAACATGTTATCAAGTTCCTTGAGCATCTCTTCTAACGCATAATTTTGTGTAGAACCTAATTTATAAGGCACAATAGAAGGATGATCCCTTCCATAAACAATTTTGAACGGAATAGTTTGAGGTGTCGAGTGAAAAGAAGTGTTATACCACAGTTCAGCCCAAGCCAAAATTTTGCTCCAAGTTCTTGGATGTGAGGAAGAAAAGCAACGAAGATAACCTTCAAGACATCGATTCACTACTTCTGATTGCCCATCAGATCGAGGCTGAAAGCAATCGGAGATGATGGAACGGGGATATCCATGAAGCCGCACCACTTCTTTAATAAACATGTTGGCAACATCTGTAGCAGTAAAAGGATAAGACGAGAGAATAAAATGAGCATATTTGCTCAACCTATCCACCATAACAAAAACTGTATCAATTCCATGAGATCTAGGCAACCCTTCTATAAAGTCCATAGTAATCTCTTCCCAAATTTGTTGAGGAATTGGTATAGGTAATAATAATCCTGTTGGAACCAATGTTGAGTGTTTATGAGTCTGAAAAATTGCAACTACGTACTTTCGGATTTGTTCCTTCATCTTCCACCAATAAACATTTTGTTGTATTCTCTTTACTGTCTTAAGAACTCCACCATGACCACCTTGGATACAGTCATGACACTCATTTAAAAGTAAAGAAATGAACCTTGAATTGGCTAGAATTACTAAACTGTGTTTGTGAAATAATCTTCCCCTCACCAAGTTGTAATGCTTCTTAGTTTCCTCTCCATTCTCTAACTTTTTAAAATAGACTGAATGAACTCATCTACATCAATCTCGGCATACAAATCTTGTATTTGCAAAGCTGTTGAAAGAGTCAAAGTCATGAGAATAGTAGTACCATCAATTAACTGAGAATTTTCAATTCGTGATAAACCATCTGCAACTTTGTTCTCAATTCCTGGTCGATATATTATATCAAAATCATACCCCAATAATCTGATGAGCCATCTTTGATAGTCAAGAAATATTTCACGTTGATCAAGTAAAAATTTGAGACTTCTCTGATCCGTTCGAACCAAAAATCTTCTTCCTAACAAGTAGTGTCGCCATTTCTACATGGACATAACAATAGCCATTAGTTCTTTCTCATAAATCGGCTTTAATTGTTCTCTAGCTGTTAATCCATGGTTGAAATAAGCTATTGGACTTTCCTCCTGCATTAAAACAGCTCCAAGTCTGAAACCAAAAGCATCAGCTTCGATTACAAACATCTTTGTGAAGTAAAAGAGAGCAAGGACTGGTGCTGTAACCATAGCCTTTTTAAGACTATCAAAGCCAATTGAGCAGCTTCATTTCATATAAACTAATCCTTTTGAAGCAAAGAAGTTAAAGGTTTAGCTACAGCTCCAAAATCTTTGACAAAACGTCTATAATAACCTGTCAATCCAAGGAATCCTCTTAGTTCCTTCACACTCTTAGGTGTAGGCCAATTCTGCATTGCCATCATTTTGCTCGGATCAGTAGAAACTCCATATACAAAAATGATGTGACCAAGATATTCTATCTGAGTTCTACCAAAACTGCACTTTTTCCTTTTAGCATAAAGAGTTTGTGTCTGAAGAACTCCACACACAATTCACAAATACTTCAAATGTTTTTCCCAAGAAGAGCTGTAAACCAAAATGTCATCAAAAAAACACTAACACAAATTGGTTGAGATAAGGATGAAAAATGTCGTTTATGAGTGCTTGAAAAGTTGCTGGAGTGTTTATTAATCCAAAGGGCATTACAAGGAATTCGTAATGCCCATCATAAGTCCTGAAAGCTGTCTTTTCAATATCACTAGGCTTCATGCAAATTTAAGGATATTCTGCTCTAAGATCAAGCTTTGAGAACATAACAACCCCATTTAACTCATCCAATAACTGATCAATTACAAGAATTGGATACTTGTTAGGCACAGTTACTCGATTTAATCATCTATAATCTGCACAGAATCTCCAAGTTCCATCTTTCTTTTTGACTAAGATCATTGTACTAGAATAAGGGCTATGACTTGCGCTTATAATTCTTGATTCTAACATATGTTTGACCAATACTGCCATGGTTTCTTTCTGCACCGAGGGTAACAATATGGCCTTATACTGATGGGATCGGTGCCTGGTTTAAGCTCAATTGCATGTTCACAGCCTCTTAGTGGTGGTAGAGTAGTTGGTTCTTCAAAAACTTTTGAAAACTGATTTAAGAGAGAATCCAGCTGCTCTGCTTCACAAGAATTACTCTTAATCAACCCTTGTAACTCATTAAACTCACAAATTCCTTTCATTTTTTCACACTCATTTGGATTTTGTAACAGTTTATGAGGACTGTAAGCGGTACATAACTCTGGATCTCCTCTTAATGTGACCCATTTATCGTCATCTAAAAATGAGAGTTCATGTTCACCAAAATCTGTAGCGCATTTTCCCAGTGTCTGCAACCATTGCATACCAAAAATTACATCAGCCCCTCCAAGCTCCAATACTAAAAAAATGGCAGTAATGGTCAATCCCTGAATCAAAACAGGCACATTCACAGTAATTCCAATCCCTTTAGCAACAGCTCCATTACTTAATCTAATTATCAACTTTGTGTTCTCAATCACTTTCAATCTTGCTCTTTCAACAATAGAAAGAGAAATGAAATTATAAGAAGCTCCGCTATCCAACATCACTATGATTTTCAGATTATTAATGTGACCATACATCATTGTGGCTGTGTGCGAGACAATTCCCAAAAAAGAACTGAGAGATAAAGTATAACATTCTCCTTGCTCATCAATTTGTTGAGCTGACTATCTTCCATACTAAGAGCTGTAGCAATCATTTCTCTCAGATTCTGAGGTTTCATCATCTCTACCACACCTTTCATATGTTCATGTAATCCAGCCCAAAATAAAACCTCCATCTGTTCTTCATCTAAGAATGGTACTTAAGCACACAATTCCTCAAAAGATCGAACGTAATCAATCATTGCTCCGGTTTGCCTCAAAGCCAACAAACTACGGTAATGAGTCCTATTTTTTTTACTTCCAAATCGTACCAACAAGCATGACTTAAACTGCTCCCAGTTCAAGTTGACAAAAAAAAAAAACCGTTCCCAGTTCTTAAATGGTGATCTATTCAATTCATATTCATACCAATTCAAAGCATCACAACTAAGACTCAAAGAAATCAGTTCCAATTTGTCCTCATTATGGTAGTGACCAATTCGAAAGAATCTCTCCACCAACGAAATCCAACTGTAAGGATTATTACCATCAAAAATAGGTAGATCGATCTTCTTTAGGAGACTATCTCTATCACCTAAACTAACCTGAGACTACGATTGGACATTTTCTCTGCGATTACGAAATGATTCTGAGTTTCGAAGAGGAACCTGAGAGTTTCTTGGAGGTAAATTGGAGCTAGATGGAAGAATAGGTTGCGATTCAACCGGCTGTAGAGGAGCGCAAGTGGAATTCAAGATTAGCTGATCCAATTTCTCATCCAATTTCAGAAAACGATCATCGAGCTTTCCGATAGGTTGATCAGTAAGAGATTGAATCGGTCTCTCTAAATTGTCGAGGCGATTTGACAAAGTAATTCTCCGACTTGCGCCACCGCCTGAGAATCTTTAGCAGCTCCACGGACCGTCATTCTCGCTTTGATACCAAGTTGATACAGTCAATATCAAAGAAGTAACAGATTCATTCATCAAAGAGAGGATTCACTGAGTTTCAAGCTCAGAGAACTCACCTCAAGGTACTTCAATCACAAATGGCATAACTCTCTCGTAACAGAATCTAGAGAATATAACAGAGTTTAGAGAAATATACTAATTACAAAGTAGTCCTTAAAATATATAAAACTTTCCAATTAATCCTCTAAGTTTTGATGTTTCTCAGATGCCCTCTTTTTCCTGTAATAAGCTCTTTTGGGTCTATCAATATGCTATGACTAGTAATTGAATGAATCCTCGCCATCGACATTTTGTATGGCAAAAAATTGGAAAATGCAAAGAAAATCCATGCCCTCATATGTAAGAAGAATTTTCAGTCTGATGAGTTCATTGGGAGCGCTCTAATCGAACTGTATAATTGGGCTCAAATGATGACAACATGCGATGTTTTACTTCAACACCAAATCAAGATATTGCCTCGTCGACATAAATCATTTATTGCCATGTCCAAAATGAGTAGCTTGAAAGCGTATTAGGTTTGTTCCGACAACTTTTTTCATCCCATATAAGACCGACAAAGTATACAGTTTCACTTATGTTGAACCGACAACATACTCGGCTATGATCTGATTTTGAAGCCTTGCTCAAAACTATTTTGCTAACGATGCTGTAAACATCAAACCTTTCTCGGCGTAAACTATTTCCAAAGCATGAAGAAACATTTCACTTGCCTCGTCGATCTTTTAGATCGCATTGGAAGATTATCCGATGTTGAGAAACTTATATTGAATTATGGATTTCTCAACCATCCGGTCATGTGGAGAGCATTACTAAGTTCTTGCATGGTTTACAAAGACAACATTACAGGTAGACACGTTGCAGAGAGATGAATGGAACATAAACCCGAGGCCTCTGGCTCTTACGTATTGCTATACAACATTTACAATGAGTCTGGAATCAATTCTTCAGCTGAGAAAATTAGAGAGCTTATGAGAGATTGAGGGTTTAAGAAAAAACCAGCCTTAAGCTGGATCATGATCGGTCAGCAATCTCATTCCTTCGCAGTTGCTGATTAGTCTCACCCGTCAAAGCCAGATGATCTACACGATGTTGCAACAACACTTAGAGTCTTAGAGACAATGAACACTGTAAATATTGAATATGACACTCACTCTTGTTCATTTTTGCTCACTTACATGTAAACTAAATGCTTCTTCTAAATTATTGAAAATACTACTCTTTGTCATTGGGCCGGTGGCCCATCCTAAAAAGCCCATGTTTCTTATTTCTCATACTTTTCCCAATATGATTAACTGCGGAAAAGCTATCGCAATCTCGAAGAAGGGAGAAGAAATGGCGGCCAAAACCCTAATCAAGTCGAGACAAAAAGTTCCGCCATATATTTTCCCGTGTTGTCAAATCTATAGTTCGCTCATTTTGCCACCTAATGAAACTGCTACAACACTCGAGGAACTTAAGGAACGTGGCTTTCTTTACCATTCTGGTCTTCTTTTACTCCAGTTCTTCTTACTAGATTGTACTTCGAGCTCTTATCCTCGTTGGTTGTATCTGTCAGTAGCTACATTGGTCATTTGTTCTTACTCTCCTGGGACTGCATATGGTTTATAGATTATGTAATCATGATAAGTCGATCATGCAGGAGTAGTAATCAAGTTGCTGATAAGTGTTCATTTATTTTTGGTGGATTTTGTGTCGATGTTTGATCCTTGATGGAATCAAAAACTTTTATCGCTTGCTCATGTGCCTTACACAATAAAAAAGAATGTTGGAATACGTAAAAATTTTAGCTTGTTTATTCGGTCCTGTTATTGGGCTGCTGCTAGTGGAATGATTGAGTCATGATGTGGTGATCTGGTTCATGAATTTAGGATAATGCCGAGTTTTGAAGTGCTTGTAGCACATTGGGAAACAGGTATATGTCTATTATGTCTTCACTTGCAAGAGGGTTAAGAATCTGGCTGTGAGTTGTGCTTGAGAATGTTTTGTGTCCTGAAGAAGAGTCCAGCTTTCTATTGTTTCTTTGAATGAGGGCACTAGTTTTTGCAAAGTCTCATTAATCCTCTACAAAATCGTTTTTGTTTTTGTTTTTGTCAACCACCTTCAACAATGGAAGCATCGATGCTTGGTTGTGGATTCCGGAACGTCTCCGGTCATCAGAAAGAGCTCCTATAAGGTGACCTCCTTTCCTTTGCTTATTGATTGAACCTTAAATTTGGTTTTAGTTTTAGTAACTTGTTTGCTAAACATGTCTTAATATCTTTGGTTTTTATAAAAACTTATAAATACACTATATAGATACACAGATTTTGACACCAATTTAAACCAAACCAGAAATTAAAACATAATAATTCTATCCATATAAAACTATTGCTGAAATTTTGGTAACTGATTCTTCTTATTTCAAAATTTTTGTTTTTTTATAAAGTCTTTTTGGTGTATTTCCTTATTAAAGTGAGCCATACCAACAAGCATGATAAGACTAAACCTAACCATACACTCTTTGTTGGTAACCTGAGACTCTTTACTCGTAACTCAACATTTTATTTTTATATTACATGTTACACACTTTTGGTAACTGATTTTTCTTCTTTCAAAATTTCTGTATTTTTACAAATACTTTTTGGTGTATTTCCTTATTAAAGTAAGCCATTCCAACAAGTATAATAAGACTAAACGTAACCATAGACTCCTTGTTATGTGCTCAACCTTCTTTTTTTTTTTTATCGAACAAAGGGCCTAAGGCCCTCTGTAAATTTTATTCCAATATGAAATCAAACACAGACTTGTCTCGGGATGAGAAAACCCTTGACATCATCATCAAACAAAGTTTGTACCTCCTTAGGTATTGAATCTAACAAATGAAGCCATAAAGAATAAGTAAAAGCATAATTGGCTAAACCATCTGCAAGACGATTAGCTTCTCTATATACATGGGTAATTCGGACTATCCAGTCCTTTGCCAGCAAGCCATAGCATAATCTTGCTACGAAAGAGATGGGGTGAGAATCACTAACCCCTGTCTTGAGGAGTCCAACTATAAACTCCGAATTAATCTCTATCTCCACATGTCTATGATTCTGCTCCCAAGCGATCAATATACCATAATAAACACCCCAAATTTCGGCCAATGGAGCAGAGCATATTCCAATGTTTAAAGCAAAACCTCCCAACCACATAACATTAGAGTCCCGCAATACCCCTCCAGCGGATGCAAAACTCGGGTTTCCACGTGAGGCACCATCCGTATTGATTTTAACCCAACCCTCTGCTAGCATAGTTTAGCTGATCATGCGCTCCACCCTCAGAGTCCTTCCTTTTGAGTTTGTCAACTCGTTAGCCATTATTACCACTTTAGTTAAGTCTCTAATGAATTGAACTCTATCCCGCCATGTCTTATTCGACCCAAAGATGTTGCAACATCTCCACTTCCAAGCCCACTAAAGGCACAAAGCAAACATCATGCTCCATTTACCTTCTTTACTTCGTCGGTGCTCTTTGGAGATTCTTAAAAACCCATTCAAGCAGTGACATTTTGAAGAACTATCATTGAAACTCCAATGAGACCAGTCGACACCACAACCCGGATATGGCATGACAATCTCTCAAGATATGGATAATTGATTCATCACCTTGCTTGCAGACTTGACACATCGTGGAAGTACTTATATGTCGTCGATATTGTTCCTTATTTGACATGATTGCTTGATTCACACCTAACCAGAGAAAAGTTCTAAATCACTCTAGGACCTGAATCTTCCAAACACGATCAAACATCAAACTCATATCTGCTCTTGGTGTCACATCAATCGTAAGAAGATCATAAGCGGATTCCACAGAGAATGAACCATCATACGTAAATCCCCACTATAAGCTGTCTTTGGAGCCTCTAATTGTATCAAGAACAACATAACAAAGTTGTAACCATATAGAATCTGGTATTATAGGCCAAATGAGACTCTCTCGCCAGCATGAACCCTCATGCCAGAGATCACAAACCCGTGCTGTGGAATTCCCCACTGCCTGTAGATCAACAACTAATTCTATCAGAGGCTTCTCGAGCAGCCAGTTATCCAACCAGAAATGAACTTCTGTACCATCACCTACTATCCATCGAAGGCCTAGAATTACCTCTTCCTTAATACCCATGATAATACTTCTCCATGTGTGTAAACTTCGTCCAACTGTCATTAACCATTTAGTGTCACGTAAATTGGTAACTTTGTATTTGCTGCGAAGTAAACTACCCCACAAGTGAGAATTCTCCTGTACTAGACGCCATCCAATCTTAGATAGAAGCGCTAAATTCATTTTTTTAGTAGACCGAATACCCAATTCTCCTTCTTTTTTTGGTCTACACACTCTTTTCCAACTAACCAGATGTTGCTTCTTCTTTTCCTCTGAGCTCCCCCATAAGAAGGCTCTTGAGAGTTTATCAATATGCGCCAAAGTTGCAACTGGGAATTTTGAAGTGCTCATAGAATGCACTGGGATCGACGAGATAACTGCTCTTGTTAAAGTAAGTATCCCTGCAAAGCTTAAACACTTACTCTTCCATCATGCGAGATGAGAAGAAACTCTTTCTACAATCTCCCCAAATGTATTCTTGGACACACGTTTATGTAGAATTGGCACACTGAGATATTTACCTAGATGGCTAGTCCTTTGAATACCACTTTAATCGCTAATTGTGTTTGCAAGCGATCGGCAAACATTCTTGGAGAAAAAAATCTTTGATTTTGAAAGACTCACCTTTTGTCCAGACACCTCACAAAATTGTTTTAAGACACCATGAATAATCTTAATATGTGATACTGAAGCCTCTGCAAATAAAATCAGATCATCTGCGAACCAAATGTACGAGAGCTTTGGACTGCCATGTGCTACACATATCGGTTTCCAGCGTTTTACTCCCATATAACTATCTATCATGTGACACAGTCTTTCCATACATAAAACGAACAAATACGGAGATAGTGGGTCACCTTGACGAAGCCCACGTTCGGGTCTAAACGGCTTTGTTCTTTCACCATTCCATAAAACACATATTTCCAGATTAATGAAAACAAAGTTTTTAAGCCTTGCTAGTCAAATCCCTGTAGCATACAAGGTTATAGAACCAAATGGGTGTGAAGCTAACACTCAGGATGTGATAAATTATTCTAATTCAA
>OVAX01002075.1:0-34334 GCA_900406405.1 Lepidium africanum | reverse complement strand
CATAAATTCGAGCTACAACTTCCACAACCATGGAATGAGAAAACACAATGGCTCTTATTGCGTCATAAGATGATGAGATCATATGCTGACATTCATATCTGTGACGTGCAAAGGATGTTGACATGAAACGTGAATCTAGTGGAAAGGTAGGTAATATAATAGTCTTTCGGGATTTTGACTTAAAGTCCAGATCAATGTATGAAACATGACCTCTATCAATGGCCATGATCCGCATTGCTCTACTTTTTCTCCAGTCACCCATCTCCCATTCCCAGAATTCTGCAGCTGGCAAGGCTCCAAATGAGCAATTCGTAGTACTTTCAGCACTACTCTGCCTCATATTCAGCTGAAACAAGTCATTGTTTGATAAACTGATGCCACCAGAGTGATGGTGTCTTTTAAGGTTTTTGCCAAACCTCAAGTGTAGATGGCCACACAGATAGGCAGAGATTGAATGCTTTACAAAAACATCTTTAAGGCTCTTTTGAGAGTGTGACAGAGCTGTGAACGACATTGGGAAATGCCCAAATGATACTTTTGTCACAGGTTTTGTTGATTGGCCGTCCCATTGTGATAGGCTTGAGTCGAGTGAGCTCAAAAGTTCATCTGTTGGGTGCCCAAAGAGATTTGTTGGACCGCGTACTCCAATTTGCAATGTGGTGTCAACACCGACAAACAGATGTTTACGTTCACTAGTCTGTATAACAAAACACAGAACTATTAGCAGAATTATGTAGTTGAGTAATGAGAGAGGTCTGTGGAAATATTTTTAACCACATTGGAATAGCTATTCTTCATCTCCGGGTACATTAGATATCAGTCATTGTTTAATGCTATTATCAAGTCTAAGACTTTTGGGCTTTCAAAACAGGAATAATAGATTGATCAAGTTCTGGAGTCAGGAATGAATATGCAAGCTAAATAAATCAATGTGACGAGGGTGGATTGGTACTCAAGAGCTACGGAATTTATATAACGAAATATAAGCAAGGCTGTGTTTCATATGGTGCTACATTAAGGATATGATATCTTATGAGTGGACAGAAGAATCGAATGGCAAAAGACTTAGACTCACTTGGCAAGCAGCAGATTTATGCATATATGATGTATAGTCTTGAATAAGCAAGGACATGGTCATGACATGATGAAGGAAAATACAAACCAGACCAACCCAAACTTACACTACTAACGCTTTCAACCAGATGAATCAAGCGGTTAACAATAGACCAAGTTGAGAGAGGTAAACGAACCTCCACAGTCACAGTGTTGACATATTCTTTCCTTCCCATTTTCCCATTGATGCTATACTTCGAGAAGAAATCAACAGATGAGCCAACAGCAGGAACACCAAAGTTGTCATGGTTACCCCTAAGATCATAGAATATGCTCTTATTTAGCCCACTTCTTTTCACAACATCTTGCATCACACTCTCGTATTCTATCCACTCATCTTCATTTAGCTTCATAGTTAACATGTCTTTGCTTTTGCCATCTGATTAAGCAAATTAAAGAAAAAATCAAACAAAATTTGTCAAAGGGGTAAAATCTGACTCGAGGATTAAGCTTCACAGTAGCATATTACAAGCATAAGTAAAATTTAGAAACCGAGAACACACATCACTGAAGCAAATTCATTTAAGAGAGAGAAGTCAACCTGTGAGATCACCAGTGATTAAGACGAGAGAAGGATTGATCATAGATAGAGCAGGACCCATAAGGTTCTTGAAATCAATGGCTCTTTCGGGATGATGAACGCTGAAATGGAGATCCGATAGCTGAACCACCCATATCAAGTCTTGCCCAGTTCTTGCTTCAATCACTCTTCTTCCAAATTCGTCAATTGAACTAGAAACCCTTGTACTCAAGGTGATTAACAGAAGAAGAATTGTAAACAAAACACTTCTTCGATGAGAAATTGATACCCGAAGGGTATCATCTTCGTCGCCGGACAATTCCATTACCTCTCTTCCTCGCGAGACAGGAGCATTTGTAAATGAATCTCTCAAATTGTATTTGCAAAATCGTCACGCTTGACGAACTGAGCGAAAAAGTCTACATTATTAATTTCTTAACTCGCCGATTCTATGGGTTGCTTAGGATATTCAATTAAGGAAAATAATCATCTTTAAATTTTTATATTTTTTTAACAAGTACGAGAGAAATGGTAAAAGCTAAAAAGCGTGTGAAAGTATCAAAATAGAGTATCAGAAATTAACAGAGCAATTTTGAATGTTTAAGCAGAGAAAGTGATTTTAGGTAGAACGTGTACTAACAACAGTGGCTCAGTTTGTTGTTGGCAGGATCGTGGACGTGTTCTTAGATGGTGAAACAAAGGGAAAATGTATGATGATGTGATTTCAGTGAGTTTGCGATGAGGTTAATAAATCACTTCTGCGTCCAAGAAGCTCTGATTATCCCACAATTTTTAAGTTATTTATAAAACAATAAATTGTAAGAAAATCCCAAGATTTCTTTCTAATACAATTCGATGCACACACATTAAGCCACAGCGTATCAAAGAATAGCAGACATAGTTACAATCACACATTCTTCACTTTAATGATGAAGTCTAGGCTTTAAATTTAACCAGAATCAACAACTTTGCGAGTCCTTGAATGCTTCCGTTTAGCCTTCTTAGGCTCAACTCCTAACCATTGTTGGATGAGTTCAAACACTCTTTTATCACGGAGAAGCCCACGATGGGTACCGGAAACCCCTACGCTCGCAACTGCTTTAAACTGAGCAGCCTGCAAAAAAAGGAGAAATGTAAGCTTTTTGTGAAGATTCAGAGAAGTGACAAGAGAACAACTAACAATCTCTACTCATTCAGGTTGTGATTACAAATCTGTTTGGGGAAAACCAAGAACTCTTGAAGAAAAGAGAAGCTCACCGCAGCTGATTCAGCTGGTACAGTTCCATCCCCATCTACATATGTGTACTCAGGCTGAAACAAGACAAAAAGTTGCCGCAAATTTTAGAGTTTAAAAGGTCTCAAATCAGTTCTCACAAAAGAGATCATTTTACTAACCATAGTTTGACATATTTCAGACAAATCCTCAATTGGAGATTCCTTTGAGCCATAACTGCAACAACGAAAACAGTTTTCAATTGTACTTTAGCTTGTGAAACAGTTGAAACTAACTAAAGAATTTAGTCTGCATGATTCAAGAGAACCCTCCTCATTAACCAATCAACAAAAATAGCCTCATTCCATCGAGGCACTATGAGTGGTATTGATACATACCAAACATCGAAAGGCGTATCAAGCGACACTCCATATATGTTATAGAAGGAAACACCATCAGGAAGTTGTGCTTTGTTGAGAATTTCTCTTGTCTTAACCGCCCAATCAAGGATAGAAAAGTTAAAGGGTAAAGCTATCTTATTTCCACCATAGCTTAGCTGCAATACATAATTAGATGCTTGATTCTATATATCCTGTGATACAAAACAACTCAAACCTATGCACATAAGAAAAGACAAGGAGCTGAGTTTTTTAAGTTTGATACCTCGTTATTTTTCAATGCATCGTTGAATAGATCAATACTCTCGACTAGGCCAAATGATTCCAGTTCTACAGAAGTATCCTCGTTTTCAGATTTCTTACGCCAAACATGAATCTTTGGTTGCTTATGCCACTTAAAATCTGGATTTCCCATCATCTCATATATAGATGGGCATTCGACCAACTAAGACCAAAAAGTTTAATACAGACTCATCAGTCTAAAACATGAGTTTCACGAAACACAAAGAGATCAAATATCTGATTGCCTTGATCTAAAACAAAAAAGTCAAAATTTTGAGGCTTTATTACCAGTTGGTGCATAGTCCACCGTGACACAAAAAAGAAACTTTCCAACCCTTCCACAAATTGCACTCCTGTCAAGAGGGAATCATTGATGCACCCTGGAGCTCCTGTTAACCAAATCAAAGTTATTTACAATGAACCCGCTATTTCTCTTATGAACAACTTTTTACAAAGACATAATCCGTATCACCTTGGAATGGTGTTGCAATGGTAATCCATTTACTTACATACTTGGAAAAAGCCTGCCAACAAAAAGAAAACAGAGAGTCACTCATTATCCTGTTTAAATATGGGAATCTCTAAACTTCAGCTTGAATACCTCCGGCTGGAGATACATGAAACATGAAACCATGAGTCCTCCCATTGAATGGGAGATGATATTAACTTTTCGCCCCCCTGAACGTTTATATGCAGTTTCCAGCTTCTTCTTCAGACCTAGTATAAGTAGATCGATCCTGCAAGAATGATATAAGCAAAAACAACTAGAGAATCTCGAGAACTACAACTTCAGGTAATAGCAGAGAAGTATAGTAAATCACCTATTACTTTGCCGGAAATCGTAACCATATCCGAATAATGTAGTCCCCTTCTTATAACCGCATCCAACCAGCATTTCTATCATATCGTGAAAGTGATAAACCTCCGTCAAGTGACAAAGCTTTACAAACTGGAAAAGCAAAGTACAATGATATAAGATATCAGATATCACGTGTAAACGAGCTACCTCCCTATTAAGCAAAATCATAAGGCTAACTCCAAAAAAAAACGAGTCCATAAGAATATACACTGAGCTCACACATTAAGAACAAACAACTCACTAGATACAAAAAAAGATTGCAGATACAATCTCCCCTTCACTTATTCTCACTCAGAAACATAAACAATCAGCCATCAAGTAATTGACTAGCAACTACAACAATGCACCGAGTTAAACTAGCAAGTTTCAGATTAAAAGACCAATCTTACCCAGGAAGGATCTAAAATATCAATTGCATATAGTCCATGGTCATCATCAGGAACTACGATTTCAATATTATCATCCAATGGCTCTGTATAACCTGCCCCAAAAATAAACATTAAGAACTGCTTCATAACTCACTTTTTAGCGAAAAACAGGTAATCTAAAGTGTAAAGTTCGAAAATATCTTTCTGATCTAGATTTATAAAAATTTCGTGCAAAACTCAAAATCAACAAAGAAAACTACAAAAATGAGAGTTGATTTACCGGTTTTGGGATTATAGAGAGACCAGAGGCTCTGCCTAAAGGCAAGATTGGCAAGAAATATTCTGACCCAAACCCGAATTTCAGACTTCGAATCCTTCTTCTTAGAATGCAAAACCGATCCTCCGATTCCAGAAACTAGAAGCACGGGATCATGATCCGCCACCTCACCGACGTTTTCATTGTCGTTGGTTCCCCAACACGGGCATGGAATCCAGTCCATCAAACCAGGGCAAGGTTTCGGGTCTGTGAGCAGACCCGGAATATTCAATTCGGATCTTTCTTTCTACAGAGTTCAGGAGAAAAATTGGTAAGTAAGGTGGGGCTTATCAGAGGTATATAGTCATCATGGAGGATTTATGAGAATATGCCATGTGTGAGTGTGACTGTGAGACTCTTCTACACGAAAGCTTCTTCACGTGCTCCTCACGTGTCACCTTCTAGTCACAAACGACAACGTTCATCTCGGTTTTAATTTTTAAACAAGGTACAGGTCTTATTTGTTATGAAAAGACGTAACTACGGTCTTTCGATTTAAAGTGTAAATTCATTGTTCTTTTGAAAGGTTTTTAGGGACTCTATATTTCTTGCTTTCTTTGGTATGGTTTATGTAAGTGAAGCTGATAAAATTGTTTCATACACAGCAAAATTCTCCTGAATTTTGGATCTGATTTTATGTTTTTGATGCTATTTAACAAAATCAGATTTTGAATCTCTGCTTCGATTTTGGAGATCTTTATGTGAATAAATGCTGTTTGGAATTAATTATATTGGTATACTACTCTAATGTACACTAACCAACCAAACACTTGTCCAAATTGAGCTCTTGCCATTTAATATTTGCATCTTGTCTAACCATTATTACTTTGAATATGCACGTGTAACCGGTACTCAAATACATTCTTCATCTAGAGACAACCATTACTATTTGAATGTGCAGGTGTTACCTAAACATATTTCTCATCTAGAAATTTTGTCTACAAAAGCAAATTTGCAAAGAATCAAAGGATCGTGACTCATGATAAACAAATTTATTTTGTTCCAGTTTAGCTAGTTCTATTTAATTTATGACTTATGGTATATATATTGAATTGAATTTGAACTTATGTTATATATATTATGTTAATTTAATCTAAATATTGTCTTATGTAATTCGATTTTATATCACACAAAACATATTATATATTATAACAATTAAAAGACTTTTTACAATATATATAACACAAAAATGTTATAAAGATACATCTTAAAGCAATGTAGAATTATTATTGTACAAAGACTTATGATAATACGGATTGTTATTATCTTTATTAAAATCTAGAAGTGTTATAATAAAATATATAAAAGCATTCAAGTATTGTTATGGTATCTTAATCTATTATAATATATACAAAAAATATTATCATATGAGTTAAATATATAATAGTTGTCGATGTCATAACATTTGTGAAAATACAATGTAACATGTCTGGTATCATATTTTTCGCACTAGAAATGTACAATTTTTTGTAATGAAAATTATAAGTTGCTTATAAACACTTTAAGTCGTCTTATCCAAACATTTTATTCCAAAGATTATCATTCTTATACGTATTGGTTTAGAACCAATACAAACTGTTTGTATGGTTGCCGCCAAATCTGACAGTTGAAAGTAGTTGAAACGCAATTTAATTTAAATTTTCATTTAATTTTTTATGTGTGAGCCATCACTTAAAAAGATGTTGGAAATTGTTATACTCTTGAATGTTGTGCATCTCCATCTATTATGAGTGTTGTCATTGAATGATTATCAAATTTTCCAACAAAAAAACCAACACCAAAAAACAAATAAAATAAACAAACTCAAACATAAATTTTTGCTAATTAAGTTGAGTAAACGATGAAACGATTAACATAACAAATTTGAAATATATGCAGGTATAGAAAATAATCACCAATACAAAATCGACACCATTTCTATATGCGTTTTAGATTCAAAATCAAGGTCCTACTGTTCAATTATAAATTTGGTTAGAACATCTTGTCATGTATACAAATTTTAGGATTTTTACACGAATTTTCAGAGTTTTGGCTCTCTCATCAGTCTCCTTCAGGTATTATTTGCAAAACGATGGCGTTTGCGTGCTAGATTAATTTGTTGGGTCATCTCCTAGTATTTACAAATAGTTTTACGAATATTCCCTTATTAAAACCAATTAGGTTTACGACGAAACCTAGAAATCGATCACCGATCACTGATCCAATTTGAGTACCTCTAAGCGTTTCTGATGAAAATGGAGCAACCGACGTCGCCGGGAACAGAGTCAGTGAATCTCCGAGAATGCATGGAATCACTGCTAAATTTTACTCTGCGCTCTCATTTAGACGAACCCGATCCAAGTCTTAATCTTACCAGAGAATTTTGCCTCCATCTCCTTGAGGAAGATTCAGGTTCAACAGGTAATTTCTGTTAATTAGTCAGCAAATTATGAACTTTGGAATGTTAGAAAGACATAACAAAACTATCTCAAACATGTTTTGATGGCAGAAAAACCTGCGATGTATAAGCTTCTAGCAAAGGCTTTGTTTGAATGTCTAGCTTCCGAGAGTGATAACTTGGAAAAATACAGCAAACTGTTTCGTGGCTTAGGAGATGATTTACTAGATGTATGTAAGTATGAAAATTTTGTTCTCAAGTGGAAAAATTTGAAATGAAAATCTTCTTCTTTCAGATGTTGAAGAAGGTAAACTTTGAGCTTCATGTCCAGGAGCCTTACTTCACACAGTTGAAAGGTACTTTTTCTGTTTACTTGATTGTAGTCTAGTGGAAGATTTAATTTCATTGATCATGTTTCTTTCCGGATGCCTCTTATTTGTCAGATGGCTTGAAGACTGTTGAAGGAAGATGTGCCTTAGGAGACTACATGAGGTTCGGTGCTTTAATCTATGTTGATGAACCTGCAGATGTTGATTTCACATTTATCTCTCCTTGCTGTGAAATGTGAAGCATGTTTGATGAGCAATTGTCATATCTACAATAGATTGGGAAAATATTTTGTACTACGAGTCTTAGTATTGTATCTTGATGTCTTGAGATTGCTTTATTGGATTCAAAATTGGTGTGGTCAATACTTACTAGGTAACTTTGTGTGTCTTTGTACACTCAGGATTAGTTCAGGAGCTTTTATTTTGTTCAACAAATGCTTGCTCCTTGAAGTTCAGGTAGTTACTAATCACTGTATCTCTGTTGATACTTCCTTGTGGAGTCTAAAACGTTTCCATAAGTTTACTAACAATTTTGACGAGGGCAGGACATTCATCACTATACATCATTCTCAGAAATGCTGAGAGTGGAGAGTCTTGACAGAATTCTTCCTGAAGTTGAAAGTATAGAAGAAGGTTTGAAGTTACTTAAAACAACTGAGAACGTTTTGAAAGTGTTTTTTTTGCTTTATGGACTTTGTTCTACTCTGAAATGCTTTTCTATCAACAGGTGTTCAAGTTTATCGAAACTTTTATCCTGAAGAGAAGGAAAAAAAAAACGGTGTTGTAGGCATTCTTGTCGCGAAACCAGCAGATCAGCCTTATGCAGTTTTGGCAGGAATATTGTCTGTGAGTTTCTGGCAGCAAATTAAATCCCAAAAGCCTTCAGTTTTATTCAGCATCAGTCACATAACTTTTCTTTTTTTCTGTTCTGCTGTTGTAGAAACTGAAGTCCAATGGGATCAAAAGCTTGTTGGAGGACTACAGCCCAAGTTAGTTACTTCTTAGCTGCATCTAAAAACCTTAGCAGAGAAACTTGTTATATTCGTAGCTGCATCGAAAACCCTTTGAGCACTGAGAAACTTCTTATTTTTGTGGTACCAAGGTCAAGGTTATGGATCTTAAAACTCGGATACTGTCAAAACCAAATTACTGTTGTACTTATTGCGCAACTTACAAGGCAATAATATAAGACTTTCTGATGATTTGCTAGTCATTTCAGAATCAAACATACATGAATACATGAACACAAAGACAACCACATCTCCTGACAAGATCAGTTATTGAGCTAACTTATCAGATTCGTTCTAGAGAAACAGCTTCAGTTTGTTTTAGTTTTCTTCCCGAACAGTAAATTCCATGAGTATGTGTTGCCTTTCTTTTCTGCGACTTCCACACGTTTTGATCCAACCTGCAAGCCGTGCATTGTTGTCAAACCAAGATTTCTTTCAGTCAAATGACTATTGTCGCATGATAATGGGACAAAAGTTATACCACTAATTTTTAAGTAGATAAACAGATTTACGAAGTACCTTGTCCATGAGCCAGAAGCCGAGGGAAGGCATGTACTGCACTAGGTACATCACGAGCAGTACCGGCTGATAAAAAGCGAAAAGAAGCTTATATATCAGCATCTAATTTGAGTGTAATATATGCCATTTTGACGAAGAAGTAAGTACCTGATATGAAATCCAAGCTTCTTTCAAGTTGTGAGATGCAGCGATTATAGTCAGTTCTGCACATCTTTCAGATGACACACGCTTCTGTGTGGCAAAAGAATAGCGACATATAAGATTCTTGGGAGGAAATAAAAAGAGAAAGGAGCCGACGATAAGAAGACTCAAGACCTAAATGTTGAAAATGTTGAATAGGAGGAGGATTCTATTTGTGTACAAGACTAATAAGTGGTTGAAGGAAAGGCAAAAGTAATTAAAACTGCTGAGATCTTAATTAACATTAACATACCACAATCATAATCAGCTAACCTACCTCAGGAGAGGTCTTATCTTCTGACGTTGATGTTCCTGTACCATTTGAGGTTTCTATTGGACCAGGACAAACAACAGTAACCTTGATTCCTTTCTGAGAAAACTGGAACCATGCACAGATTATTTTTAGCAATGTAAAAAAAAATATATATACAAACAAATCAGTAAAGTCATCTACTGCCAAATAAATAGCAAGCACCACAGTTTTTGCTTCATAAATACCTCAGAGCGCAAGCTGTGGAAGTAGCCTTGCAGAGCATGTTTGGAAGCAGAATAGATAGCCTGTCCAGGCGATGGTACCTTTCCTGCAGCACTGCTTATCTATATATGATGTGAATTATAAATCATGAACTTAACCCAAGGAAACAGACAACAAACAGATGATAATAATAGCTAATCATAGCTCGGCTTCCATTAAAATCCAAGCTCAAGATGTGTGTATGGTAACATGATTTGGAATTTAGAAAGCAGGTAATAATAGTCCAAAAGAAAACCTTAAACTGTCTATAGATAGCCTAAAAGCCTCAGACTAGTCAAGATTATATAGTGCGATTTCAACCTTAACCTAACATATAAAAACACAAAATATTTCCATATCCATAAAACATGATTTGAAGCTCAATCCTTATATATAATTCCACAAAGATAAGGCATTAAACAAAAATTACCCCCCGTTAATCTTTATCACTCCACGTACCACAACAAAATGACCGCCTCCTTGTTTTAGCATATAAGGAGTTACCAACTTTGTAAGAGATATCGTCCCAAAGACATTAACATCGAACGTAGTCTGTAAACAAATTAATTGATTAGCCATATGTCAATAAGAAAAAACATAAAGGCCCTACATGTCCTACTTGCTACAGGCTAAGAATATCTCTGGCAATCAAAACACAAAGAAATGCAATTAATTTACTACCTTGAGAGTTTCCTCACTTGCATCTGATGCCTTGGATTTCTACAAGAAAAAGAGTATGATGATGAAAAGCCCTTGAACTGCTAATATCTTGAACTAAACACTTTTCTAGACTAAGACTCTCTACTGAGAGGATACAAGATATAAGCAAGGAGATTAATTACCGGACGCTCAAAGGCAGCGTTGTGAACCAAATAATCAATACCAGCTCCAGGGAAAAGTGATACTGCTTGCTCTACAACATGATGGAGCGACTCTTCGCCGCTAGCTAAATCTAAAGGCAAAACTTTGACATCTTCTGGTGCATATTTACCTAAAAGAATGCTGTCTCGGTCACATCAGAACAGAAAGCTCACAATTCAAAAATGGAGACCTTTCCTTAATTAACTGTCTAAGAAAGTACCTTTGAGCTCACTCTTAACCCTATCCAGTTCAGCTTTATTTCTCGCAGAGAGAATAAGCTTAGCATCTAAATTTGCAAACTGTTTAGCAAGAATTTCCCCTAAATCAAGTCATGAACAATACAAAAATATTCAATCATGAACTGTAAGCAGTTAATGAAATATCGTCCCAGATAATCTTAAGAACACGAGTTACCAATCCCACGACTAGCCCCTGTGATCCAGACCACCTGAGCAAAACCAAGAAGTCTCAATAAATGCTCAAAAATTAAAACTATCGAAAACTCAATTACTTCTACTAAATATCCAATTTATAATCTACTAATACAGTACCTTGCCTTCTATGGCTTCACGTTTCACATGCTTCTTCGAAATCAGGGTAAAATCCCCTACAAAAAGCAAAGATCAGAATCTATAATTAATTTCGATCATATCCAGAAACGAAAAGGAATTGAGACTCATTAGGAATCTTCAGAGTTATTACCATCAGCGAGTGCGAATACGAAGAGCAAACCGAGAAGAAGGAGAAATCCGAGAGAGAAGAAGAGTAGAGTCAGCATTTTCTCGAATTGAGAAACAGCGAAGAACAAAGAGGACCAATCTTAAATTAAAGACCCAATCTATTGATAAAACAAAATATAGGGGCCAATAATAAATTATTGATATTTTGAGGACTTAAATGAAATTAATCCCTAAATTCCAAAATCCCTTTTACCAAAAGAGATTGTGCTTTCGATCAAAAACCCCAAATCCTTGTTCGCAGAGAGAGAACGAAGATGGACGCCATAAGGAAGCAGCTTGATGTGCTCATGGGAGCGAACCGAAACGGCGACGTTCAGGAGGTGAATCGCAAATACTACGACCGTGATGTGTGTCGTCTTTACTTGTCTGGTTTATGTCCTCACGATCTCTTTCAATTGACGGTACGTATCTATATCTTTGATCTCCGTTTGTTGTTATTCTTCAGGCTTATGTCTTAATTGTTTCTTAGAAAGAACCCTAATCTCAGTCTTGAGCTGATATTTAGTTAGAATGGTGGAGAAGAGAAGAAGCTTGAATGAATGAATGTTATGGTTTTTGCCTTGTCTTGATTACTGGTATTTGTTGATTGATACTGTGTTGTAGTAATCTTCAAAATCTATTGTTGGTTCGATAACGTTAACACTCAATACTATAGAGACTATAGAGTTTGAAGGAGTTGTGTATCTGAATTCTGAAACTTGTATTCCTCTGCCCGATATTTACGAGTGCGTATCTTATTAACTTTCATGGGTACTATTTTTGTTTAACTACTGATGCACCTTTCTGTTATTATCAGAAAATGGACATGGGACCTTGCCCAAAGGTGCACTCTTTGCAGCTTAGGAAAGAGTATCCTTTTATGTAAGTGATTTAGTGTTTTCCTTCTACTGCTACCATGAAGGCCACTTCGTCATTGTCGGATGAACTACTCCATGGCCTATCTCAGTTGAATATGACAATTGAACATGCCTATTATTGTTCTTCCCCGGTTTTTACTCAGATATTGTTTTACTAAATGGCTAGTGCATATAAAATTGGCCTTCACCTTGATTTCCGTGTTTCGGTCAGATTAGTTACTAAAAAGGGTAGTGGTATTATTATATAGTTCTACAGTTGCATGTGTTCTGTTTCCATTCCTGTTTTGCTTTAACGCTGCCCTTAGATATCGAGAAGCAAGGGCAAAAGGTGTTGATAACTACGACAGGGAATTGGAAGATGCAATTGACAGGCTTATCGTTGAGTGTGATAGGAAGATTGGCAGGGCCCTTAAACGTCTTCAGGAAGAGGATGCCAAAGCTGCTATAGCAATTTCAGTTTCTGAAGTCACTCAGGTGATAATTTGAATTTGGTGAATGTGTCTACTAAGTTTCTCTTCACATGTTTGTTTATAATTATTTCATCACTTGACTGCAGACACCCGAAATTCTGGAGTTATCGGAGAAAATCAAAGAGAAGATGAAGGAAGCAGACGTACACGGTAAATTCAAAGATTATTGTCCAGCATATTTTTCTTTGCTGTTTTGGCTTTTGAATCTCCTTTTTTTATGTGAAGTTGTACTGTTAATTAAGAGCGTATACTTGTTTGCTTAAGTACAAATCGATGATATCTGGAATGGATATCGATGTATTTGTTGATAATTGCTGTCTGGTTATCTCACTTTCACATGCTGGTAGTCTTAAATCTTTATGATGTCACTATGCAGATCTTGAAGGCAAAATGGATCTCAAGATTAGAGCTCTTGAATTGGTCGAAGAGATGAGAACCAAGAGAGCTGACCTACAGGTGAATTGCATTGCTATTGGTTTAAGTTATAAGCATTTTCTGGAATTCTTTACCTATGGGCCTGTGGTAACTGGAAAGTCCTTTGTCTGATTTTTCCTGTAGGCGGTGCTCCTACTAGAAGCCTTTAACAAAGATAGAGCATCCTTACCACTGCCCGTTCCAGCTCAACCTCCATCTTCCGCATTACCTCCACCGGATCCTCGCACTCAAGAGATGATAAACGAGAAACTGAAGAAGGCAGAAGATCTTGGTAATGGAAATAGCTCTAATTTGTATGTGGTTATTTGTCTATGGTCATCTTAATGGAATAGCTATTCTATGGTTATTTGTTTTTCTAGGTGAGCAAGGAATGGTTGATGAAGCGCAGAAAGCACTGGAAGAGGCTGAAGCTCTTAAGAAGGTGTATTATCTTTCCTAAGTACGATTATTTACCCCCTACTTTTATTACTCACTAATACTGACTGTTGGCCCTATATTTGTTTCAGCTTACAGTTAGACGAGAACCTGCAGCAGATTCCACGAAGTACACCGCTGTTGACGTGCGCATTGTAAGTTAATGTTATTCCTTCAAATGAAGTCCTTAAGATTCATATCCCTTATCTGTCTATTATTTTGTTTTATTGAGATGACCATTAGATTCTGGAATAGTATATATCATGTTTTCACGCTAGGTGAAAAGTAATAGTAAGTTTGAGTAGACCTGCTTGACTTTTCGCATTGAAGTACTATTTGGGACAGATGTATAGCGTCTATCCATTCCCTGCTTAACGTATCTAGACATTTGTTTTATTCTCTACACTTGCTTACTGCTCCTGTATCATCTCAGACAGACCAAAAGCTGCGTCTTTGTGACATCTGTGGAGCATTCTTGAGCGTCTATGACAGGTTAAGTTCCTTGCTCAAACTTTATTGTTTCCTATTTCGATTGAAACCCGAAAAGAAAAAAATATTAGATGTAGACAAGGGTTGCAAGTTGTTCAACTTTTGACTCCGGATATTGTACCTCCTTGTGTCACCAGCAGGCTTTTTGGGCAGGATTACTTTTGCAGCTATAATAAATGTGCGTTCTTATCTTGTTTTTATTGTGCTTAGAGGATCATACTTATTACAGATTAACTAATGGAGTTTTAACGTTAGCTGTTTCCATACGATCTCGTCAAAATAATTTACTATTTGGCTTTGCTCATTGGATCTCTTGTAATGCTGTAGTGATCGTCGTTTAGCTGATCATTTTGGTGGGAAGCTTCATTTAGGATACATGCTAATCCGCGACAGATTAGCAGAGCTTCAGGTAACTAATAGCATAATCTCACTTTTGTAAAGATGATGAAAACTTCCTGTTCTTATATTCCTCTTTTCTTTTCTTTCAGACCGAGAAGACCAATCTCCGCAAGGAACGGTAACGTTTTGATTGTAGCTTCCTATTTTCATTTGTCATTTTACGGCTTTGGATCTTTGAACTTAACTTGAAAGTGAGAAACATTCGTAGATCAAAAGAACGAAATAGTAAGGAGAGGGAATCAAGTAAAGACCGGGAGAGAGAAAGAGGAACTAGTCGTGAACGTGGAAGAGATTATGATCGCAGGAGTAGAGATCGAGATAGGCACCATGACCGTGATCGTGAACAAGACAGAGACTATGATCGTTCATCAAGAAGCAGACGCAGGTCACGCTCACGATCCAGGTCCAGAGACAGACCAAGGGACTATGATCGCCACAGGTACAGTAAACCAGTGTCAAAAATTACTTTCGTTTTCTCATCCTTAGAACTTTTTCTTATGGTTGGGTCATGTTGAAATGTTCTTTGCAGGCGTCACAACCGCTACTAGATCGGTCTTATGGTCTAACGGAGTTTAAGTTACAAGTGGCTTTAGGATCCATCCTCAAAACTTATTTCGTCTTGATGTATGTTGCTTAAGACTAAAAGACAATTTTCTTACCTCAATCCGAAGTTTCAACTAGACAAACACTAAAATTAAGTCTTCTGGTCTCGATTGGCAATGAAGAAACATGATAACGGACGATTATTCCAAATTGAAAGTAAAGTTTTATTAGCTTTATCCTCAATACTCATGAAGTGAGAAGATATACGATACAACACGACTTTTGAAACATAATACATAGTAAATTACTCAAAAGTCACAAAGTGAAGTTACGAAGTCATCTAAATGGGAATGGAACGAGAGACTTTAGGATAAACATGAGTAGCTGGATGACCCATAATGCGACGACCCTTTGCATGTTTGAAGATATAAACCAATGCGCCGACCGGCCATTCGACTACTGCGGCTGCTGCAAACGCCACAAGCCCTAACGTTGGTCCTACAACTTTGCATCTACATGGGTTTCCTCCTGTTCCGCACTGCACGCAAATGGGAATCATTGTTGGTTTGTAAATTGATCACAATGGTGAAATGGTTGTTGATGTTATAGGAATGTTAAGTATTGAATAAGAGTAGAACATGAAGTGGAAGATTATTGAGAGTTTGATTGTGATGTTTATATAGAGACTCAAACGAATCATTTCACTCTCATATTGAATTCTTCTTCTTGCAATTTATCTTAATTTTATACATACAGGTCGGTCCTTTGTTATTATTAGTTTTCACTCGTAGCACGTGTCAGCTCGAAAGGAATACATGTGGTTTAAGGGTGATACGTGTCTTCTTTCTCTATAATAAGCCTGAAATAAGCCGCAGTAATACATGGGCCTAAAAATAGGCCAGGCTAATTGAATGGGCCTAAGACTGGCCAGACTCAAAACAATGGGCCTAAAATCAACTAAAACAATCCATCACAAAATAGGTGATCTTATCAAAACTGAAGACTTATTCAAAACTGAAGATCCAATCTTCACCAAATGCAAATAGGTGATGTCTAGAGATGACGTTTCATATACTACATTCACATGCTTGTGTTTGTATATATACACTATTGTTCTTTCATAAGTTTTGAAATTAGAAAACATTTCCAATTACTCATCACAATGATCATGATGAAACACAAACGTATGATTCTAAATTTCGTCTCCATGCTTATAGTTTTACAATGTCTCGCTAACCAAACCAATTCCGAAATTACTACTAAACCACCGGTTCAAGACTCTTGCCTTAATTCTTGTGCTCAGCCGCCACCGTCATTACCACGGAAGAGTTATTGCAGTAGGTCGTCTTCATCTCCAGTTCCGCCGAATTACATGGACGTGACTGGCGTGCCTGGGGAACTCTACCGGACCGAACCGGATGATCAATGGGGTTATAATTCTAATGCAAACCGGATTTCGGTTAAATCTATTTTGGTTACTGTAATCGTGGATCTCTTATTGGGCCTGTATTGCCTAACTCCTTAAATCTGGGTCTTAAAAATTAGGATTTCTGGGCCGCACTTATGTATTTCCTTTTTTAATGAATAGAAAAAACATTTTACAAAAAAAACACAATTCTCAACTATTAACAGTAAAATATACATGTTTTGACACTTTATTAAAGTAGTTATCTCACAAATTAACTGTGTTAAAACTGTTTAAATTCACAAAATAGTCACAACTCATACATGAAACCCACATAAAATAGTCCCATAAATTGATAGAATAATAATACATCATGCAACTTTTATGAATTTTATTTCAAAGACTTTTTAAGAATAATTGTTTTTCTATATACACAATTCTCAAGGACTTTGTTGGATGTGTAAATGAAGAAATTAAAAAAAGAAGACTTTAGTGTTGACTTTTGGATAATTGACATTAGACATGCAAGAACTCCACTATCAAATTAACAAAATTTAATAAATACTCAAATTAATATTTTCATGTGGTTCAGACATAAGTTTTGCTTTCTGTAATGTTTTCTCTACAAATTAATAAACTTTCTACTACAAAACAAAAATGGTATATTTTTTTAATGTAATTGCCTGAATAGCAGAGTCAGAATACAATCATATTAATTTTTTTTTTATCTCTTTGTACAAATTTTAGTTAATTAATTTCCTCAACGGTAATAATTAATTTAATTATATGTACTATATACATTTAACAACTACTCAAACCACTTAGAATATAAAATCGCTTTGAAAGGCAGAAAAAATTTATCATCAGATTTTTCCCAATCTTTGAGAGAGTTAAGTCCAATCCAAACCCTAAACCTCATTCCCGCGGAATTTGTCCTCCTTTCACTCTCCGGTGTGAAAGGAAGCTGATACGAAGACCAAATGGGAGATCCATTGGAGAGGTTGGGATCACAAGCATCAATGGCGACTGAGTCTGGTATGAAGGAAGACTTGTGTGTAGAGATCGATCCTCCATTAACTGAATCAGTTGCCACCGCTGAAGACTGGCGTCGTTCTCTTAGTAAGGTTGTTCCCGCCGTCGTTGTACTCCGTACAACGGCTTGTCGTGCTTTTGATACTGAGTCAGCCGGTGCTAGCTACGCTACTGGGTTTATTGTTGATAAGCGACGTGGGATCATCCTCACTAATCGTCATGTGGTTAAGCCAGGTGGGCTTTCTACTGTTGTATTATTTCTTGGAAGAATTGATTAGAAATGAGTTCAGGGAACAGTCGGAAATCGATAATTTGAAGTGATTATGGTTTTTCAATGTTTTGTATTTGCTTTAGGATTGTGAGATTATTTAGCTGTTACCTTTATGATTAGGAATTAAGAAGATCCGAGTTCTATCTAGAAGGATTTAGCCCGGGTTGGAAAAGAAAATGTTCTGATTCTTATTTTCTAGGTCAATATGGAGATATTTTGGTCAATTATTCTCGGAGAATCTATGTAACATTCGACAATCTATCTGTATATCCTCATCTTTTTTTCTTCTGTAGGCCCAGTAGTTGCCGAGGCAATGTTTGTGAACCGTGAAGAAATCCCAATCTATCCTGTATATAGAGATCCTGTAAGTCATTCATTTTTGTCTCTAGATAATATTTCAGTCTTTTCCTCTTTTGTGCTTCCCTTTGAATATGAGCGTATTGGCATCACAGTCCAGCTAAAATATCTTGGTTTCGCGTACGCATTGTTACATTGCCATATCGTACTATGGTTCGTGTTTCATTGAAATGAGCATGCATTTGCAGAAGCTAAAAATTGTGTCTCGTCATATTATTTTTACTTCCCATCTTCTATTTTCCTTCTTCATCATGCTGACACTCTTTGGTATCTCTTTCAGGTCCATGACTTTGGCTTCTTTTCTTATGATCCCAGTGCGATACAGTTTCTGACCTATGAAGAAATTCCTCTTGCCCCAGAGGCAGCTTCTGTTGGACTGGAAATTAGGGTCGTTGGCAATGATAGCGGAGAAAAGGTAACGTAATAGTATGACTAATTCTTCTGTATTCTAAACTGTATTTTTCAGTTTCATGTTATTAATGCCGTCAACTTACTTGAGTTAGCTGTATCTCAATTTAAATTATAGATGAAGTATGAATTGTCGATCTATTTGATTAGCTAAGTTACCTGTCAATGCCAAACTTAAATTGCAAAAATGCGTATTTTAATTTATGCTTTGGTGCATTAAGAAACTTTTATGGATTAGTAATGCTTCTGCTGACTGGAATGTGGATTTGCAGGTTTCCATACTGGCTGGTACACTTGCGCGGTTGGATAGGGACGCTCCACATTATAAAAAGTATATCTGTTTCACTGATCATTTTTCATAGTTCCGTTTATGTCTTAACATGAAAAGTTCTCTGATTTTATTTGATACTTGCATGAAAAATTAACTGGTTTCTGGTGCAGAGATGGTTATAACGACTTCAATACGTTTTATATGCAAGTGAGTGATTATTACTCTTTAATGTTTATTACTTTTATTTTTAATTCACTAACTTATCTGAACTAAATTACATGCTAACTCCCCTGAGTCAAAACCTTGTTTTTCATCCTCTTAAGTCGTGTCATGCCTATGGTTTTTTCCTGTTTCGTCTACAAATATCTTCTCACTTCTATCTACTTTAAAATAGCACGAGGCCGTTAAATAGGGTAGAAACCTCCTGTTTGTAGCTTATTGTGTAACACTCAAGTATATTATGCTACTGGTATTACAAGTTTAACCCTTAAACATATGCTACTGTTTCGAAATATCTTATCTTCTGTGTTTATAGGCAGCATCGGGTACTAAAGGTGGCTCGAGTGGTTCTCCTGTCATTGATTGGCAAGGAAGGGCGGTAGCATTGAATGCTGGCAGCAAGTCTTCAAGTGCATCAGCCTTCTTCCTACCACTTCAACGAGTAAGCAAACTCTCTTTCTTATTAACTCGTATCAATGGCTCAGTGAAGACTAGATGGTTTAACATATTTAGTCAGTCATTGAAAAACCCTTGTAAATGTAGAACATAGGCTTATTATGTAAAAAAATTAGCCTCTGCTTCTGAGAATTGATAATAATGAATAGAGCAGAGCCTCCATCTGAGGATTGTTCAATGTGCTTGGCCCTTCAGAAAATTGGTTCATTCTGGAAGTTCGTACAATGTCACAAAAAATACATTTTTAGATATGGGGCCTTAGTATCTAGTAGAAAACACTGATAAAGTCAGACATGGTTCTTATTTCTTAATCTCATTTTTAGTAATCCTTATAAATCTTTTCGTAACCCCTATATTAGTCTAGTTAGAAATTTTCGTAGGACCTTTGATCAATTATAGTTCTCTTCTTTGGAAGGTTGTCAGGGCTTTGAGTCTTCTCCAAAAAAGCATCGACTCATGCACAGATAAGCCAAAAGCAGTACATATTCCTCGTGGCACGCTTCAGGTTTGTTTTCCACCTGTCGGTTTGAGACTCTTCATAGTGCATTTACGAAAGTTTCCACGAGTATCAACTTTTGACTCTTTTTTTATATAAATAGCTGGGTTCAGCTTCTTGTCTGGATTATTGCCCATACTGTTACATGGTCTGTCAATTGAACGTATATGTGATTCCAAAGAGTTGAGTGTTGTGCCGGGAGATTATTTAGACTACTACATAGTTAGTATTTGACCATTTAATTTGCTTATTATCATTTTCAACTGATGTTGTGTTCCAATAGTAGAGAGAAAATTTGTACCTTGGATATATCGTGAGGATTTCTTTTAATACTTGCTGATACTTGATATCTGTATGACAATGAAACTTTGATCTGGACTACTTTGGCTGGTGATGGGAAGTTTATTATCCTTGAGTTCTGAAGGAGTTCATGGTTTTATATCTATCCTTGTCAGATTAGCGAAAATTAGAGGAAGTTCTATCTCAATTATTTTATTTTGAGTTTAGAGGATTGCTTATGGAAGGTTTTATCTGTTTTCTTGTGTACTCAGATGACATTTGTTCATAAAGGATTCGATGAGATACGGCGACTTGGTCTTAGAAGCGAAACTGAACAGGTACATGATCTTCCTTCTTGACATTATGTAGGGCATCAGCCTTCCTTGGTGTTACACAGCGACTTCTTGAACATTGCTATATATTGGCCATATAGGTGGTTCGGCATGCATCTCCAACTGGGGAAACAGGAATGCTTGTTGTCGACTCTGTGGTGAGTGCATTGCTTCATTATTAACATATAGTACAATTATTATTTTCAAATAAAGTGGATACTGTTTAAGCTACAGCAAAATTTCATAATTTTTGTCCTATATATTATGTCTTGAAGGTACCAAGTGGCCCTGCTGATAAACATTTGGAGCCAGGAGATGTTCTTGTTCGTGTGAACGGCACAGTAAGTTATCTCGATTACATCTTTTTAGTCAAGATTCTGTTTGCCTCAAACAATCGAGAATAGTGATATCTTTTGCTGCAACATTTGTCAAAGAAATGGATGGTTTAGAGATTAGTTCCATAGAACCTAATAATTTGTGCATTTTCATTTTTTAGTTTCTTTTTTTTCTATCTTGTTAAATCTTCCACTATGTATTTGATTATTATCACAGGTGCTCACGCAATTTCTGGACTTAGAGAATCTGCTTGATGACGGTGTTGGTCAGACACTTGAATTGGAGATTGAAAGGGGTGGACAGCCACTAGCTGTTAGTGTATCAGTGAGTTCCGTTCTTCTATTTCTGACTTTGGTTTTTATGTCTACAGTAGTCTTCTAGTAATTTCTGTTTAGTTTCTACCTAGTCTCACATACTAACTAAAGTAGGAGACAATGCAAAGACTAGAAGTAAGATACATGTAGCCGACTGTTCTCTTTTCTGTTGGTCATCAATTCTTTTCCTGTGGCTATTTTCGTTTTCCCAGATAGATGAGAGAGTTCCTCAATAGCTTACGTGTAAATTCTTATAGGATTTCAAAATCTGCTTAAATGTGATTACGTCCTATCTTTCATAAAGATCTCGAGCCTTATGTGTTTGTGTATTTCTTACCACAGGTACAGGATTTACACTCAATCACTCCTGACCACTTCCTGGAAATAAGCGGGGCTGTAATTCATCCGTTGTCTTATCAGCAGGTAACTTAACTATGACTTCAAAAGATATTTTCTTGTGTCCTCCTGTACAGGTAGAATTGTTGCCCTTATGGCTTAGGGTTTACGGTCAGGGTACAATGTGTAGGGTTTATCCATACTGATTAAAAATAACTTATTTTTGTTTCCAAGTTAAGATACTTAGCTGAAATTTTTGTTGGTTGGTATAATTTTTGTGAACATAGTAATGCTTACTGTATGACCTTGGAATGGTTTTATGTACCTTGGAACGGCTTTTGCTAGATATTTTGGATTGACTTTTATCCCGCACACTGACTTGCTAGATTTGATTGTGGACTACACTTAAATCTGCTGATAAAAAAAGCTTACTGCGTTCTGCTGATAAAGAAGCTTACTCATGTTTTGCTGACACTTTCTTATGGGCGTCAGCTGATTTCTAAAATAATTTGACTCAACAGGCTCGTAATTTCCGTTTTCCTTGTGGCCTGGCTTATGTTGCGGACCCTGGGTAAGCCACTCTACCTCCACCATCAAAGTTTTCACGTTTTCTTCATTTAACAGGCTCGTGACTTGCTTGACTGATCTGTCTTATTCTCACATGTGAGCTTATTTTGAATGTAAATGATTACGTGTCTCTGTATTTCGCATCTATTCAGATACATGCTCTTTAGAGCTGGGGTCCCTCGACATGCTATCATAAAGAAGGTTGCTAATGAGGACATTTCCGGACTTGGGGACTTAATATCTGTTATTTCAAAGCTCTCTAAGGGTGCTCGTGTTCCCTTGGAATATATGTCTCACACTGATCGTCATCGCAAGAAGGTAATATTCATTGTTTAAAAGATCTTTAGACTTCCTAACCCACTGTAAACATATATTTGTTGATTTTGTGATCATATATTCTCTCTTCTCGATGTTCCTAGTATGTGAATTGTTTTGCTACTGCAGTGCTGATAGATCTCTATGATCACTATCTACAGAAAAACTATTTTATCTTAAAAACCATGATTTTCACTTTGGATCTTTTTGCACTAACAACGCTCCTGTCATTAACATCCTTGTATTTCGTTTTGAACTCTATAATATTACTCAAATTAGAAGTACTTATCGTTGGTTTCCGTTTCCTGCAGTCTGTGTTAGTCACAATTGATCGTCATGAATGGTATGCTCCTCCACAGTTGTATACCCGTAATGACAGTTCCGGCTTATGGGATGTGAAACCTGCAATTGAACCTGCTGCTGTTCCACCATCTATTGGTAAAAATGGCTTGCCAATAAGCCAACATAATTCTCTTTGCCATAACGAAACAGAACCCATGCATGAAGAGAATGTTCGTGGGGTTACTGATACTGCAGCTATTATGGAAGCCTCTACTGGAGATGGTTCTCAGAATGATTTTGGCTCAGATGCAAAGAAACAAAGAGTGGAAGATGATTCTTTAGATGGAACTGCTGCAGACGGTTCGTTATATGGCAGTGAATTTAAATCTGATGAGGCAATGGCAACGGAAAATACACTTTCAAGAGACTTCGAAGGTGCAACAGCACTGTCTGCTAATGCTTCATTGGCTGAGTGTGCTATTGAGCCAGCTCTTGTCATGTTTGAGGTAAAGACTCAACCTTCTCTAATCTTTTTTCAGTCTTACAACTGTTGACATTTAATACTTATATGTGGTGTACTGTTTCTCACTGCGACTTTCTTGGTTTATAGTAGTCATTTGATTTTTTCATTGCCAATGTTTGATAAGACGTAGTAATTTGGGTGTAGCAGTGGATACGATTAATTTGCACTGAAGATGGATTTGTCACTGAGCCTGTATAAAAGAGTGTAAAAAATTGATTTTAAGGTTTAGAGTTCCTTCATCCTCATAAAAGAACGAAATTGACAAGACAAATAAGTTATTATTTCTCTAGTACATGTTAGATTTGGTTATTACTTCTCTAAGTCTGAAATATAATAATCCATAGGGGCTTATAAGAACCCATATATGTATGACCTGGTGAGATCAATGACTATTTTATTGGTATATGCAATTGTAATTATAGTTCTTATTGTGATTAAAAGGCAACTGCATCTGTTTAAACTAACATCTATTATACAGGTTCATGTACCACCATCGTGCAGTCTTGATGGTGTACACTCACAACATTTCTTTGGGACTGGCATCATTATATATCATTCTTCAAGCATGGGACTTGCTGTAGTGGACAAAAACACTGTTGCAATTTCTGCATCTGATGTCATGCTGTCCTTTGCTGCTTTTCCAGTCGAGGTTCCTGGAGAGGTTAGATTACCCTGAGAATCTTATAGCTCATGGAGGGAAACTTTGTAATTGATCTTTTTTAACTGAAGTGCAGGTGGTATTTCTTCATCCTGTTCACAACTATGCTCTTATTGCCTATAATCCGTCAGCAATGGATCCTGCCAGTGCTTCATTCATTCGTGCAGCTGAGTTACTACCTGGTATGTTGGTAAAACTTTGTGCCAACCACCTTTGGAATTCCAATTAAGTGCCGGTTGGATGATTAGATGAATTCGTCTTTTGCTTTGTTGTAATTTGCCATTTGGAAGTTTTATCATTATTACCTATTTGATTACGTTTTACAGAAAGCTGTCTTCCTGGATTTATGTTTGTATTGTATGGTTTTTGATTGCCTCAACAGAACCTGCACTGCAACGTGGAGATTCAGTCTATCTTGTCGGATTGAGTAGAAACCTCCAAGCCACATCAAGAAAATCTATTGTAACCAATCCATGTGCAGCGTTAAACATTGGGTCCGCTGATTCTCCCCGCTACAGAGCTACTAATATGGAAGTAATCGAGCTTGATACAGGTAAGAAATTCAGAGCCCGTGACATCAAATTCAGTTAAGTTAGACCTATTCAAATTTCACTTCATTTTTTGTCTTCTTTCCTTGCAGATTTTGGTAGCTCATTTTCAGGGGCGCTTACAGATGAGCAGGGGAGGATTCGGGCGATTTGGGGAAGCTTTTCGACTCAGGTTCATCTTCCACTTTGCAGTTTACCTTCTTTTGTTCTTTTTTTTTTTTTCTCTAACATGTTGCTTTCTTGTGAATTGACCACAGGTTAAGTACAGTTTAACTTCGTCAGAAGACCATCAGTTTGTCAGAGGCATCCCGGTATATGCAATCAGTCAAGTCCTTGAAAAAATCATAACCGGTGGAAATGGACCAGCTCTTCTCATAAATGGTGTCAAAAGGCCAATGCCACTTGTTAGGATTTTGGAAGTTGAGTTGTATCCTACTTTGCTCTCCAAAGCCCGGAGTTTTGGTTTAAGTGATGAATGGATCAAAGTAAGTATTTCTGCTTCAATTTTTTATATCTATTTTAAGTCTTTTCGCATGTACTTTTTTCGTCAAGTGCAGTAGTGAGTTAACACCATATTATTAACAGAATGTTAGTAGGATATTACAAGTAGAAAATCTGAAAGCTGTTTACTCTATTAATTGTCCTAACAGATTTTAGTCAAGAAAGATCCTGTTAGACGACAAGTTCTACGTGTTAAAGGTTGTCTGGCAGGATCAAAAGCTGAAAATCTTCTTGAACAAGGCGACATGGTTTTGGCAGTCAATAAGATGCCAGTTACATGCTTCAGTGACATAGAAGCCGCATGCCAAACATTGGATAAGGGTAGCCAGAGCGATGAAAATCTCAATCTAACAATCTTTCGACAGGTGACACCGTTATCTTCTGTAACTTGATTTGTCTGAAGTCCTTGTGATATAAGTAAGGTAAAGAGAGAAGGCCTACTCGTTTTATTCAGACTCTTGTTGGTTGTCAGGGCCAAGAGATGGAGCTAGAAGTTGGAACTGATATAAGAGATGGAAATGGAACTACCCGAGCAATAAACTGGTGCGGTAGCGTTGTTCAGGATCCTCATCCTGCGGTACGGGCTCTTGGATTTCTTCCTCAGGAAGGCCATGGTGTCTATGTTACAAGGTACTAGTTATGTATTAACATATTATGAAAAGTCTCTATTAGGTTCAAGTGTATCAACACGAAACCTGGTATTAACCTAAGTGTTGATCTCGAGTCTCAACCAAGATAAAATTCATCTGTTGCTTGGATATTCTCTCTGAAAAATTCTGTCCTCAGATGGTGTCACGGGAGTCCCGCACACCGGTATGGCCTCTACGCACTTCAATGGATCGTGGAAGTTAATGGGAAGAAGACTCCTGACCTAAACGCATTCGCAGAAGCTACCAAGGTTGTGTTTCAGTCCTTACAGAAGTCACAACTTTGAATTACTCTGGCTCAGAAGAAAAGTGATGCTAGGCATTACATTGTTCTTTTACTTTGATCCGAAGTTTGATCTTAGATTGTTTCTTTTCAATTTGGTTGTAACAGGAGCTAGAACACGGGCAATTTGTGCGTATAAGGACTGTTCATCTCAATGGCAAGCCACGAGTCTTAACTCTGAAACAAGATCTCCATTACTGGCCTACTTGGGAGCTTAGGTTCGACCCAGAGACTGCTCTTTGGCGCAGAAATATATTGAAAGCCTTAAAGTCAAACTAATTCTTCGAAAAGCTCTTGTTATGATCTCATTGCTCCAACCAACTTTGTTTTATCTCTCTGCTTACATTCTACTCAAATTCTTCATTATATCATTATACTAAAAGAACTGTCACTACTGATTACAGAAAAACTAAACTTAGAGATTTATGTACTTATATTTCAAACCCAATTGGTAAAACTTAAATGAGCATATTCTCATAAATTTTAATCAGTGCGAAAAAGACTTGTGAAGTCTTATTGCAAGTGATTGAACCACGAAGCAGACAAAAATAAGCAAAAGATTATTAGGCAAAGACAACAATTAGGAAGATCGTAAACGAAAGACATTAATTAAGCGTTGTAACTATCTCTAAACCTCCATTTTATTTTATTTTTCTGATAGAACCAACTTTTCGTCGGGGATGTTGTTTCCTGACTAGCTTTTCATATGCAGCAAGTTCCAACCTCTTTTCATCACATCGATGCTTTTCTGCATTGTCTAGTTTCTTCCTTTTGTCTCTTGCAGCTTGCTTGATTTGCACTTGACTTGGAACATAACCACACAAATATCCCCTCTGGTACTTGTCAGATTCGGATTGTTCAAAGAGATCTAGTTCTCTAAAGTATCCAAACTCTCCAATGATGATAATTTTGTCATATGACGAGTTTCCCCATACATAATCAAAACCAATGATGAGTTTCTTTTCCTCGTCAAAGATAAAACTCCCAAATCTGAATGAACTTTCTGGTCCCAAATTCACTGTTGAAAACTTGCTCCAAGTCACATTTTCAGGCTCAATCTTAGTCGTAATCCATATCTCAAAATCGTGTGGAATCGGTCTGTGGTGCTGAACTAAAGCCACAAGTTTCTTTTCTCTAACATAAGATAAAGTATGTGATATCTCTGAAATGCAGTAACACACCAATACGTGTTTCCCTTGACACTAATGCCAAAGTCATGAAATCTTATAGACCACAGTGGAGTTATATCGAGTCCTCCATGACTCAGACTCAATATCGTAGATTTCGTACCAGAAAAACCCTTTTTTTTTGCAATGACATTAAATATAGTAACGTCTCTAAACCTCAAGATTTTGTGGGTACGACCACAAGATTTGTTCTCCACGTATCCGAGACCGTAACAACAGTAGTAAAGTCCTAACAATCGGTTGTAAGAACATCTGGGTTCGAACCACTTTGGTTGTAACCAATATGGATTCCAAACCATAAACTTAGTGTTTTCGTTGACGTCACTGAAAATACATAACAACAAACCCTCGCAGTAAATAACCTGAGATAAGTTGGCTTTGACTTCGGTTAGGCAAGTAAGTTTGCCATTAGGCTTTATATATGGATCTTCATTAAGGAAGACACTCACTAAATAAAGACTTTTATCAATCAACACGATCACCTGAGACTCTCCTTCCTCTATCGCAGCTTCTTTGTCAACAAGCATCTTTGAAAAGCTCTGATATTTGGATAAGTGTTCCACTTTTTGTATGGTAGTCGCACTTCTCTCATAAATTTCAATGGTACTCTGGAGAGAATCTCCTTTACCAGATCTGTCGAAAGATCGGAGATCATTGTCATGGCTTCAAGTTTGCCTCTAATATATAACAAACCGGAAGTCCTAACTAAAGCTGGGCCATTGGATGGGCTTATGAATCAATTTGGACACTTTTTATAACATTTAATATTTTACAAAAATGTAAACATTTGCAGAATTTATTAAGCTTGTGCCGACCTTTGTCTTAACAATTTTTTATTGGAAAAATTAGGTAGATAACACAATTTTGAAAACTAATTCACTAGATGCCATAAGGTTTTATAAATTAGATGGGGAGCAGTGGATCCAATATCAGCAAATACCAAATAGTCCCTAAAACAAAACATTTTACCTTCTCCTCTCATGACCCACCACAATTATATCTAAATTTCCCAAAATTATATATATCTCTCTTCTTCTCTCGAAACTCTTTTGTTTCTTTCCTTTAAAATTGAGATCAACGATTTTTTTGTTTCTTTCCTTTAAAATTGAGATCTGCGATTTAAACAACTTCTTTCTCTTTCATGTTTAAAATTCTGTTTTTCTGGCTTTTTTGATGTATGAGTCTTTGGTTGTAGGTGTAGTGTTTTTCGGCTTGGCGAGTTTAACTTGGAATTGTGGATTTTGATTTGGAAATCTTTTAGGAACAGAAATTTATTGTGATAGTGACTGATTTGATTTGTAGATTCTCACTCTTGTTTTGTGGGTTTGATTTCATCATTGTTTATTAAGGATTCGAACTCTAAATGCCTTTTATTTTAAAGATTCGCTACAATTCTGTAAATTTTCAATGATAACCACAGTTGGAATTGCAGATAAGCTTTACGCACCTAGGAAAAAGATGAAGATGATTTTACCGATAACTATTAAAATAACCGATAATTATTCATTTATCATATAATTATTATCTTAATAGACAACTCTGCATCTTAGCCTACACTCTAGTGAAGAAAACCATTATAAGTTATCAATATATAAGTATGCAAAAAAGATACAACGAATAAAAAAATTATTTACAGTCAACTAATTCGTTTGCATTAGAAACAAAGTGACAGAATTGACTGCTTAAGAACTCGAATTCTAAACAAAGTACCTTGAAAATAAATATACACAATCAATACGCTAAAACAGATAATGAAAGCCAGTTATGTAGTAGGTAGGGGATTGCGAATCTTCAAAAATCATGTGAATGTATATGTTAGGGAATGAAGGCCAGTTATACACAATCAATACGCCAAAGTAGGTAATGAAGGCCAGTTATACACAATCAATACGCCAAAGCAGGTAATGAAGGCCAGTTATCTAGTAGGTAGGGAATCACGAATCTTTGAAAAATATGTGTTAAATTATTTGTTAGATGCAAACATATATGTTAGTTGGAAACATATATGTTAGCTGCAAAATTAGGTGAAAAGATGTCTGGATAAAAAAGGACAAGAGTTTGCAAAATAAAACACGCTTACACAGTACATAACATATAAATAAGCATAATAGTGGATGTTCATAGGTTGTTTTGCACAAACACATAGAAAAATATCTTGCAGTGGTACTCAAGTTTGTCCATCTCTTCGCACCTTCCTGAATCATATGCATCATGTGATCGACCTTCTCGTTGGTTTCTTCATCGGACAATATCAACTCTTCTTCTTCAGGATAACATATTCTTGTGATATGATGGACTGGATGTTAACCTCTAAATCAGATCTTAATAGTTAACAATATATTTAACAGTAACTTGATTATTTTACAGGAATAAAAATGTTTTGCATATAATTTTAAACATTGCCTTGCACTGCAGGTCACTTTAAAATATATTTCCTGGCACAATAATTTATATGATAATAGGAATGTTAATTGCAATCACACAATGTTTTATGCCAAGTATATGCTTTAATAAGTTAGAAGCTTACACAGTTATATGTTTCTTAAGAAGATCCGTTAACAAAAAATTTCTCTGCTAACTCGACGTACTCTGTGAACCAGTTAGAAGACTACACAATTGTATGCAAAACAAAGATGTCTCAGATAACTATTTTATTTGAAGTAAACTAATTCGTTTGCATGTATCATTATAACCAGTTGAAGAATTTGATGCTTAAGAACCCCTGATTCAAAACAAAATACACATAACAGTAATAAACGCAATCAATATGCCAAAACACAGATTTGTGCCCAGTTATACACTAGGGGCGCAAGCACAAATATTGGAAAATCATGTTCTAACTCAGAACCATGCTTAATTATGTTAGTTACATAATTATGCAGTTATCAGGTCTTCATCTCGGGCTACAGAGAGGTTCAGTGAGATGATGGAATGGATGTTAAACTACAAATAATAGTTTTGCGGTTATTACATATATATGTATGCAAAACAAATATGTATCTTGTAACTAATTTATTTGAAGTCAACTGATACGTTTGCATATATCATTAGAAACAAGTTGAAGAACTTGCTGCTTAAACTCATCAACGAAGAACACCAACAGCCATACCACACCCAGAATACCAAACGAAACCAGATTCTAAAACTCACCAACAAAGAATACCAAAACTCAGACTAATAGATAATCAAAGCTAGAAACAACGTTTCCAAACAGTTATCAATTTAAACTCTAGAATCTAAAACATCAGCCCTAAATCACAAAATACAAATCTCTAACAAATTATAAATTCCCAAAATCGAAGGCTTACCTAATAATTTGGGATCCCATAAGATCCAGAAAATTTGATTAGCTTTATAAGATAGAATGATCCAATCTTGATGCCACTTAAATCCAATGATCCAATCGTGAAACCCAATTACAGAGATCTAATTTCCTAAGATTAGAGATAGTTGATAAGAGCTGATTTTTTTTTTGAAAAAAAATAAGATAGATTAAAGGAGAAGAGAATTTAATTGGAAAAGTTGTTTGGAAAAATAGAGAGGAAGAAGATAGAACAACGTGAGATAATGAGATGAAAGGTGAGAGAAACTAGGAGGAAGGAGAAGAAGATGAAGATAAAAGAGAATTTGAAAAAGGGTATAAAAGTCCTAAATTTGTGTACAGCAAATCTAAAACTATAGGCTTTTCCTAAAACTAATTTAGATAAACTTTTATATTATGTAGTATAGTTTCCCTTTTATATATCTACAAGAAAGTGAATAAGCCTATAAACCATTTGTCAACTCTGTTTTTGGCATATTATACTTCAGGTAATAGTTTACGGAATGCATTAAATTAGAAAACGAAAATAGCAAGTTTAAAGAATGATAAAACAGGTAGACTTGAATCATGGATAGATAGAAGTCGTTGGTGTCTATCGGTTCCGACCGACAGAATCTTGATTTTCGACGAAGCTATACCGGCAAGCATATCCTGTCGGTTTTCGTCGGAAAGGCCACTAAACCGACGACTTTCGACAAGATTTGTCGTCAGAATTAACAGTGTTTTCTTGTAGTGAGTGTAGCTAAGGTATCGAGGTCAATATATTAAAATTAAAATTTACAGTGATCAATATAAATATATGATTGGGTTCAATTTGAAAAATTAATGTAAACTAAACTATTTTAAAAGAATTTATTGGTAATGGATTTTTGGATCGAGTTTTCTATTAATTATTTCAAAAGATGTAACATGAATATACAGCTCACACTATTATGAATCTCTTTGGACAATTTTTATAGCATTTAACATTAGGTGAAACAAATTCTTTGAAAAGCTCTTGTTGTGGATATCTCTTTGCTCCAACTTTGTTGTATCTCTCTATTTACATTTTACTCAAATTCTTCATTATATAATATAACTAGGATGTTACCTGCGCTTGAAGCGCGGGGTTATTTGAGTTTAGTAATATTATATAATCGGGGTTTTTTCTAATTGTTCACTATTTTAGTTTACAAATACGTGAATATGTTTGGTCTCATATTCGATTTATCTTATAAATTATCATTCAATATAGGGAAAATGTTTGTGAAGTATGTAATATTTGGTAGCATATTCTAATGCCTATTTTTTGTTTTAATTTGGTTGACAAAATCATTAATTTTGGCAAATAATTATTGGTTGAGGAAACAAAATGTACATAAATTAAAGAATTTCAGACGGACACATGTGTTGTAGTTTGGGATGTTGAGACATACAAAAAAATATTAAAACCAAACAATATCCAGACATAAACATATATTTTATACTTTTATACTCTTATTTTATCAGAAGCATATGTTAGTATATTTGTGTAACTATTGGGAGTGGAACAATCTGAAACTACGTACGATCGATGAAGAATCAATATGTTGAACCTATCTTCAATCTATCTCTCCTTCAAAGCTTTTCTTATTTGAGAAGAATGGTATGTGAATTTGTACATGTTTAGAGTTTCCAATTACCACTATACATCTTTTCTAAAATGCTTTGAGATTATTAATCGATATTCTTAAAATCTATGTTCTTCTATTACATCAGATCCTATTTACTTTGTGCTAGAACCAAATGAGATTAATGATATTGAGATGTCAAGTTATAAGCAACTTGGAATATGAAAGTACAACATGAGTATATATATACTATAGTGTAGGGACGGCTTTTTTTTGTTAAAATTGTTTAAGCATTTTGTTAAATGGTTGTTGTAAACGGTTTTTTGCAGGTCTAATCTTAGGATTGGTCTCATACTTTGTTTATTATATTACCAAACATTCCTTGTTCATGATATTTAAAGTATGTTTTGGATGGGAACAAATTTAGTTGGAAAAAACACTCGTAATTCTGATAAGGAAAAAATATTTGTAGTTGATTTGGTATTTATTATTACTATTTGTACGATCGTAGTTTCATTCGTGTTACTTATCTATGGAAACATATGAAGATTGCAGGTTTGGTATATTTTTTTTGGGTCAACATTGGACTACAACTGGCCAGTCCATTAACCAAGTTCTTATATAATGTAGGCAATGAGACTCGATCCCGGGATGTGCACGTGCGCCTGTCTTTAGTGGACTTACCACCTGCCACTAGGCTAAAGACGACTTGTAGGTTTGGTATTTTTATATGTGTCAACACTGTTGTTATTCCGTATAACCACTATTTTACATATCTTTGTATCTCTTAATAGCAGTATGGTTCATAAATTACAAATTAACCTCAATCAATTATATTTTTTATGTTGGAAATCGCCTCTTTCGTTTTGAATTCTTTTTATGTTTTCATTTCAAAGAGTTTTGTTTTTGATCAATTTCAGAAGTTTTTGAAAACAATTATTAAGGATTATGTCTATTTTTTTGTAATAGACATAAAAATTTATAATTTATACCATAGTAAAAAAAATTAATTCACAAATTTTTCTAGAAAACAAATTTTAATTCCTTAAATATGCTTTGTAGTTTTCTTTAGGTATTTAAAGTTATTATTAATAGAAATATTTGTTTAATATTTTAGTAGGAAAAAGATAGTGAAACGTTGAAGTAATATGTTTAAAAAGGATCATTAGGAATCATTATAGTCTGTTTAAAAAGTAGTAAAATATTAAACAAATATGTGTCTTCAAATTGTGCTTCAAATTTATTAGTCTGTGTTTTTAATCATGAGCATAACCCCAAGTGAAGTAATTTTGTTTTTAATAACAAAATGCATAGGAATATTTTAGTAGATAAAAACACACCATTAGAACAGAAATGCATACTCTGTAAGGAGCAGATCGCTCTCTTTGTACGTCAATTGAAGTGAATTTAATTAAATTGAAAATACAACCATTTAGTCATACACTTCGCTCTTTGAAAGATTGTACCCACGCTAAAAGCGTAGAGTTATTTTGTTCTAATGGTTGTTATGAAGTTTCATTAATTTGAAGAAACAAATCTGTAAGTTATGTTGAAGTAGTAAAATATTAAACATATATGTGTCTTCAAATTGTGCTTCTTTTTATTTTCTTAAAAACAACCATTATACTGTTTACAAACGTTTAACCCAAAGAAACATAACTTGTAGTGCGGGTATCATTATCTCGTTCCTATTTTAATAATTAAATTTTGTCAACCCAATGAGAAAACAATGGAGATAGTAACTAAGAGTTGTATTGTTTATTTACCATGAATTAGAAGTTATTGTGTATACAACACGAAACATGAGCAAATTTTTTATTATTAACAAAAACCTATATAAAAAATAAAATAAGAGATAGCACGGTTTTGTATTAATATTAACTTAAGACAAACATCAAAAACTTCAATAATTCACTTAGAAAGGTCAATGTGACATCATTTATATAGTCTACTTTTTCGGCCGTCGTCCTCTCAGCGAATAAAAAAGTCGTATTATACATATAAATACATATGTATCATAATGTACATATACAAATATATCCATTGGTTCAGAACTTTAGATATGATAATGTCAAATGATTGTACAAATTTAGACTTTGAAAATATAATAATAACACTGACCCTATCTATTTTCTATCTAAAAATAAAACTTAAGTGGTAAGAATCTTGGTCTATATGGCTCCCAAGCTTTGTC
>OVAX01002074.1:0-34352 GCA_900406405.1 Lepidium africanum | reverse complement strand
TCTATATTCAGGTATTTTCTTAAGATTAAGTTATATGGTTCCAACTTCTATGATTAATTGAACATTGTATTAGTATATGTGCTTGGATGTTAGTATATGTATTTATTATGTAATTCTGTTTTTTTTATAGATTGCTGGATTATCAAAACAAGATCGTGTTTTTGGACTTGGATCACTTCAAGATGGAGTTTCTATGTCTGCCGGTGGTTCATCGATTTTTCCACAACCTATCGAAGAAACAGGAATATTAATCCACAAAATCGAAGAATTGGATAATGAGCTGAAGAAAAATCGTGATGAGAATCTACTCCTCCACAACCGTCTTGAAGCACTTGAAAAATTTGTTTTTACACCATGATGTATTGCTAATATTGTTTAGTAGAATGTTTTTTCAGATTTTTCTGTTTTTTATTATAAATTTAGATTTATTCCATATAATATTATTCGATACTTATTTTTAATTTAAATTAATTTTTTTTTATGATTTTGTTATTATATTTATATCTTTTAATAAATATATTATTAAGAGTTATATAAGCAATTACTATGAGATAATTTTGAAGAAAAACAGCCGACATATTTGACAATTTGAAATTAAAATTTTGTAGTATTTGTTACGGATAAATTAATAATTCAAACTTATTTTTAATGACTATTTGTGACAAATAATTTAGTACTAGTTTGATACAAGAAAAAAACCATATTTCTAAGTCATCAACGGTACTATTTGTGATATTATTTTAGTTAGTAATTGTGACAAATAAATGACTGTTTTTATGTTATTAATTGTGACAAATAAAGATAATTATTTTAGTTAGTATTTGTGACGTTCAAGTGGATTTTTTTAAGTTACCAATTGTGATAATTATTTTTGTTGGTATTTGTGACAGAGTAGTGAATGTTTTTAAGTCACATGATGATTTGAGACGATTATTTTAGTTAGTATTTAGGAGGAATAAGCGACTAATTTTAAGTCACCAATTGTGACGATTTGAGACTTTAAATTCGTCTTAATAAGTGACAAATTTAAGACGTAATATTAGTCATAAAATAAGACTGTTGTGAGACAATATTTCTAGTAAGTAAGTATGACATTTTTGCCATGATTTCATTACGTCACAACTAGTGACCAAATTGTTACCTGATTAAATGTCATTATCCTCGTGACGTTTTAGTTACGAAATTTCATTTGTGACTACTTTATTGTAACCGTTTATAATTAGTCACAAATCTGTAACAATATTTGTATTGTGACGGAATATGACTTATTGTGACTAAATATTAAGTAACAATACGCCAATTTTCTTGTAGTGATTAGTAGCAAGATCCAACTCAAAGGTAGTAGTGTAGTTTTCAAAATCAGCATTATTGTGGACAATGTCTCTAATTGTGTCGGACAGAGAAGTGAGACCATCAATCATGTCAGCTATTGAACGACTGAAGTAAGTAGGTAGAGTTTAGAGACTATAAACAATAAGCTGATTTTCTAACACAATAAACTAGAAAATCAGTTTTATGATTAAGAAACCTAAGGATTACATGTAAAGAGCATAATCGAAAGAAACTTTTCAGTTTTGAGTAATCTTCTATGTACAGAGAAAATGTTGGCACTCTTATAGACGAAATACCATGGATGTCCCGAGGACAAGAACATCAAAACAGTTTGTGGCAATCTCCACCTCTAAGATGTCCAAGGAGATTAAATACTCCATTGCCCAGAATACCGCTTCAACTTCTGTATGGAGAGATGAAAGGCTTCGACAAACTCCCTAGGGCACCAGAGCAAGACCCTTCTGCTGAATCAGGGAAGCAAACCCAGCCAAGACCGGAATGGAGATTTATGTCTTTCCATGATCCATTAACGAAACATCTGTAACCCGTAAACCCCGGATTTGAAATAGAGAACAAGAAATTGTTGTCAAGATAGGACTAATGTTTATGTCCCTGAACTTTGAGACCATGGTCCCTTGAGATAATGCTGAAATCCAATCCAAAACTTCTATATCAGCCCGTTTTATAATTTTTCATAGATCATAATTCACATTTGAGAAGGTTTTTTCATTCATTGCTTTCTATATATTCTAAATAATCCAAAGGAATAATCTAGTATCTTCAGTTTGGGCATTTCCCAGAAAAGATAGTCTAGATTAAACCAAACAGATTTCCTCGAAAAAATGTTTATAGCATATGAAATTATCGATAAAATCCATATTTAAAGAGCTGGAAGGCGCTCAAATAGTACATAATTAATCTATTCACCATTTGCTCCACATATACTGCAATAAACCAATAACCATCATAATAATTTCTACTTTGTTTAAAGTTCTCCTTGACCACAACACATCTACTGATGGTTTGCCAAATAAAAATTTCTAATTTTTGATGGACATCAAACAGATCAATTAAAAAATTGATTTAGTAAGATTTGTCGTCAATTTCTTGTCACTGGATCAATAAATTGATCTAGCTTTTAATCCGGATAAATGTTTGTTTGTTTGTTTTAAAAAAAATTATTATTATTCTTTTTAACGGTTAGAATGTTAGTGTAACAAGAAGTAGAAAATTAGGAAAAAGTCAGAAAACTTTAATCACACATAAGTGAAAGTGCAGAAACATGAACAATGTTTCATCCTTTTTGTTTCAACATGCACCTCAATCTCTATATATATGAAACGATTATTCATATAATCTAATTTATGTGACATATATAGTTGAAGTGTCTCGTACAATTCGTATCCTTCAATGGACTTACTCATCTTCCTTCTCCTAGTTTCTCCAGTGGCTATGGCAAAATCATACTCCACGGTTCCTGCGATATTCACCTTCGGTGACTCCATTTTTGACGCCGGAAACAATCACTTCAACAAAAACTGCACCGCACAGGCTGATTTTCCTCCTTATGGTTCTTCCTTCTTCCGCCGTCCCACCGGGAGGTTCACCAACGGAAGAACCGTCGCTGACTTCATCTGTACAATTCATCCCAAAGTTTTATATTTTTTTAAGATTTCTTCTTCCGCAAGGACACTTTAACACTTTCTCTCTTCTTTTCTTTACCTAATAATTGCAGCGCAATTTGTTGGCCTTCCATTACAGAAACCATACTTAGAATTGCAGATTCAATTTTTGAAAGGATCTATAAAACGGTTCCCTTCAAATGGCATTAACTTTGCTAGTGCTGGTAGTGGTCTCTTTTTTGATACCAACAAATACATGGTAATAACTAATATTATCTCGTTTGATTCTTAACCAATAAAATGTTTGTTTCTTACACTTTGAAATGTAGGGCGTGACACCTATCCAAACCCAACTACTGCAATTCCAGATACTTGTAGAGAAAAACTTAATCGAACAATCTATTATTCAAGAATCTCTCTTCTTATTAGAGTCTGGTTCAAACGACATCTTCAATTACTTCCTTCCATTCGAAACTCCTACACTTTCTCCAGATGCATTTGTAAACGCAATGTTAGACACAGTGAACAAAACGATTGATCATATCTATAAACTAGGCGCACGTCGCATTGCTTTCTTTTCTTTAGGCCCTGTGGGCTGCGTCCCTGCAAGAGCCATGCTTCCTAATGCCCCAACCAATAAATGCTTCGGTAAGATGAATGTTATGGCCAAGAAGTATAATACAAGACTTGAAGATATAGTGAACATAATCCCTACTAAGTACCCTGGAGCCATTGCGGTGTTTGGAGCTGTTTATGGTATCACTCACAGATTCCAAACATTCCCTGCTCGTTACGGTAAAAAATTTCAATTGATAAACTTCTGTATTTGAAACTTTTGTATATCGGAAAGCTGAATCATCATGTTTTTTGTAAAGGGTTTAGAGATGTATCGAATGCGTGTTGTGGGGAGGGGACACTGGGAGGACTGATGCAATGTGGAAGAGAAGGATACAAGATTTGCAGCAATCCTAATGAGTTTATGTTTTGGGATTTTTATCATCCCTCAGAACGAACTTACCATCTCATTTCAAAAGCATTGTGGAATGGAAACAAAAACCATGTCAGACCGTTTAATCTTATGGCTCTTGCTACCAACATCACATTTTAAAAGCTTCTTCTGGTTGTAACGTATATCACTCATGATGAGTTTATTGTGTGGTCTAAAGATCCCAAATCATTGAGAAAACAAAAAGCCAGAAAGTGAAACTTTGCTCCACTTCTACCGTCTTTATTGTCTTCTTACATATTTTTAAGAAATACAATATATCCGATTCTATCTATATCTATACCTGTATTCTATACGCATTCTACTGAAACCTTAGTTTCGTCACATGAGCGATGATTACCCAACCCATCACCAAAGCTACTGTCTTTTATTTGTGTGTGTGGATCCGCAAACACTTCCTCCCTTTGGGGGCGGTTCGCATAGAATATCCACATCACTAGACATAGTAACACTCCTACAGATATAAGTCCAAGCCCTGCGTTCACAAGCCTCAGATTCCGCTCCAATGGTGGACAGTAATCTGATGTAATACTCTTAAATGTTTCCCTAACAAAGTTGCAGTCTCGGAAACTAAGCAACGGTGGCGTGTAATGCTCCAGAGCATAGGTCTCATTCACAGCTGCTACCAACTGTGTATAGGTTTTCGGTGTTATTCTCCCCACGGTTGTGCAGATATCAGATTCTGCAACCTCGCATGTGTAATTCTCCCACACCTGAAATAAATATCAAAGTATGAACAACAAGTTCGTTAAGATATGTCTTTAGACCTGGTGGTGTTCTATTCAAAGACATACAAAGATACGTGAGTTGGGTACATACCGATGATGCATTTGCTATAGACAATTCCCAAGACCCGCATTGGCGATCTTCCATGTTTGCATCAAATGGGCTGCACAGAGGAGGCATTGGGGGTCCAGACTGATTGTAATAGTGGTCCTGACCTGGAGATGGGTTTGTATTCGCAACTGCATAAACAAAGGTGTTTACAACGGTTACGATGCTGTTGATGACAACTTTGCTCTGTGCAAGAGTCTGGTTTGTTGTTTGCTGATCAACACACGGGAGAATGCTACTGAGAGCTGTTTCTGCGTGAGGATTATCAACCCATTCCTTCATGGCCACACAAGTATCAGAAATTGCACTGGAAAAAGTAACAGTGACGTTTAGTTAACTATATTTGCGAGTCAACTTAAAAAAGGCAAAGGGAAAACAAACAATCGAACAGCAAAAACCTTACTTGTTTAAGATCAGAAAGACTCCACAGAGAATAAATGTCACAGCCACCAATATCCACCCGCTCACAACGAATCTATCATCATATACATTCCCATCAGGTTCACATTATCTTAAATCACTAGAAATTACAGAATATGAAGATATTGGAGTTTAACGGGCTCACATATGAACTACATGTTGATGGCGAAGGACAGAAAGCACTGTAATAACGCAAATACCAGATAAAAAAGGTTCAAGTCAGTTAGTTAGATTTCACGGCTAAATCAAAAGGGAATACCAATGAACCACATAAGAAACATCAACTCGACTTACATAGACCAAGAAAAGAAAGGATGAGCATCACAGTAGCGACCGTAATCAAAGCTGTTCGCCTAAAAATACACATATACAGAGTTAGTATGAATTCCTTTTTTCCCTGATAATCATAAAGTGGTACTACCATTCGGTTCAGAAAACCAGGTTCAGGACAACATACACAGCATAGAAAACTCGCTTTATCTTAGCAGCATTATCCGTTGTTTTCTCTTCTAGTGTTACTGCTGCAGTGTTCAGATCGACATTTAGGTTGTCAATTTCATCCATTACATTAGAAGGAATGACAATCTGTGTCACGTTAATAGTTTTTGCAAGAAGCAGATATTGAGTCACATTCTGGAGGATCTCCACAGTGTAGTCTGACTGGTTTACCACATACTTAAGAGTATGCAAAGCTTCGGTATGAAACTTATCCTGTCCAACTGATAAAAGAATGCATCCCACCCTGAAAAAGACCGGTTGAATTTTTAGAAACATCAAACAAATGACAGAGAACCATGATCAAGGACGTAAGGAAAACCAGATGAAAGGACGGGGGAGTTAAGATTATTACGCTGCAGCACACGTAAACACTATCAACAAAATGAAACAAATTCTTCGCAGATCATGTGACGACCCCGTGGCTTTATTGCACACTCTCCATTTGCAGCAATGATAAACAAGAAGAAGAGAGCCAAAAGACAAGAGCCAAACAGCAGCTAGAATGAAACCAGGAGCACCTGTAAATCCAACAGACTGCAAATAGATTTGCATTACTAACAGATCTTACAACTGAAGGAATCTTCTGAGAGATTGAAAGGGGAAACGACAAATAGACTTACAGCCCAATAGTGATTATTGGTGATATTCCAGCCGCCACGGTAAGGCTTAAAAGCTCTAAGAATGTCAGGTCTCTTGGTTCTGTGAGCAGCTAAGACGAGGTAATCAGAGACATCAGCTGAAGGTCCTGGAGCTAACGAGATTCCACCTTTCCATGATTCAAAATTAGGTGAACCTGATTGAATGCAGCAAAGCAAATTACATGATCAGAACTCCACCCAAAAAAAAAAAAGAAGAAAAAACTGCTAAGGACAACAGGAAGCAACCAATTATAGGGATCTAGCGAATCGTGAACAGAGAAGTATTCACAGATAAGTTATGCTGGAATCGACACTACACTATCAAATCCTAGAAACTAGAAACTTAAAAGAACATCGTTCGGGACGACAAAACCTAAAACACCATCACACAGGGATGAATTTCTCAAAACATAAATCAACAATAAAACTCAAATAAACCATGAAATCACACGAGAGTGTAAAAAAAAAATGAAAAACACAGGGAGAGAAGAGAAACCTAATATGAGCTTGAGAGGATCCTGAGAGGCGGAAACAGATGAATCTCGGGAGAGAGCAACGGAATGCGGAACAGAGAAGAAACTAAAAACAACGATGGAAAACATAAAGAAGTTCATCTTCTCCCTCAGTAAGCTGCTACGTCGGCGATACAACTTCGGGACATGAGAGAAAGAGAGAGAAAAAGAATATCATCAGATCGAAGAAGCCACCATTGTTGAACGAAGCTCGGAAAACGCGGGGGTGATAAAGGAGAGAGAGATTTATCCCCGCGCTTACGCCTAAGCTTTTAAGCTGATTTTAATGGGAAAGAAAAGCGAAGAGTGCTTTTATTAGGCACCTTTACTCTCTCTTTTGTTCTTTACTACTTTTCTTGTTTTCACACGCACGCTTTATTATACCCTTTATATAAATATCGAATTATCAACTAGTTATATTATAATCTAATTAAGTAAACAAATAAATGCAGTCTTATAGATTCGGTTGTATAACAACTTGGTTAAAAGAGGAGTTGTTTGGTACTTGATAGGTAGCGCAGCAAATTAGGTTTAAATAAGTGATTGATTTTGATTGAGTTAGTAAAATTAAAAGAAAATAAAAAGGTTATAATTCTGTTAGCGCATGGGTTGTTAACAAAAATGAATAGATTGTTGAACATATTGATAGAGTGTGGGTCCCAGAAGTGAGTGACTGTTTGGGAAATGGAACGTGGTGCTAGTGGTCGCATCTCTCCGTCTCGGTGGCTCTAGTGCGGTTTGTTCTGTAGACACGTGGACCTGATTTCGTCTGCTACATTCGTTACACCATTCATTTAATCATAGCTTTCAATACGTACTCATGTGTTTTGTTTTGCCTATGGCTCTCTTTATTCTCCCATAAATTAATTTATATATTCATTCATACCCTGCATTGTTTTGTTTTAATACAATCTGATTTACAACATTTTCTTGGCAATTTGACTTTTGTGGATTTTGAATCCTTCTAATGTTGGAGGTGGATCTGAGATCCTATTTCGATCTACGAAAATAATGAGTTAAATTCTAAGTTTCAAATTCGACAAGTTTATCAAAGTCTCAACTTAAACAATTTCCTTTTCGATAGCGCGCTAAAGCCTGAAGGAAGTCGAATGAAACTTCAGCAAACAAAAAAATGTAAATTTTCCTTCCGACATGGAAAATTTCTGAAAATCTAGCGAGAATCTTTTAGATACGATCTTATCTAGAAATTTATATATTTTCTTTTATCCAATCTACTTTGTAACCGCATCTATGGTCTATAAATAGAGGGGCAGGTCCTTCAAAGAAAGGATGAGCTTTTTGGCACAAGACATTAAGCAATATACTGTACTTGACAACTATCATTCTTCACAATACATTCTTTGTTCTCCAAACTCTTAAAAGAATCCTTGCCAAATCTTTCATTTTTTAATCAGAATCGTGGACTTAGCTCCTTGTGCTAGACCCAGTTCCAACAGTTGGCGCCGTCTGTGGGGAAGACATCGAAGAAATTCTTTACACAGGAACAAAGAAGCGCGCGTGGAGAAAAGGATGGTAGAAGACGAAGTAACCGTCAGCTCACTCGAAAGGAGGAACCTTAACCTCCAAGAAAATGTTGATCCAACTCTCGGATCGTCCTTAAACTCTGTTCAAACTTAGGAGGAGAACAGAGAAAATTCTTAGGAAGTCGCTACCCTCCCAGGTCCGCTGCAAGGACCACTTTCAATCGATAATTTGGTGCGCAATATGATAGCGCAATTTGAAGCTTCCGATCGAAGAACTCGAAAAGATTCGACAGAATTGAGTCTCGTCTAAACGAGAGTAGCCTCCCGTTTACACAAAATAACACGCCAGACAGAGAAGTGTTAGCCAGTGTCCAAAGAAATCTGTTTAAAACAGTTCCGAGTCCACAACCAACCAACATGACCGGACCAGGATAAACTACAACACCAAACTACAACGCCAAACACATCAGGACAGCAAGCGTCGACTACAATGGACGCAACAATTGTATACAAGATAATGGAAGACATGTGGTCTCAGTTCCATCAAGCTACCAGCTCGACACCAAAGATTGGGCGAATTTTGGCTCAAGCTCGAAATTCACCCTTTGCGCCAAGGCTAAAGACAGTAAATCGGGGACCAAGAATAAGGTGCCCGATATACGATGGGACTACTGACCCAATTGAATTCATGAGTGCTTTCAACGTCATGATGAACAAGACCATCTATAATACCGACCAAGAGAACGCATCTTACTGTCAACTCTTCGCCGAGAATCTAATCGGCAACACTCTAGTATGGTTTACCAAGTTACCTAGTAGATCAAACGAGAGCTTCAATCAACTCGCCGAGTTATTCATGAAGCAATATGCTCTATTTGTCAACCAAGATACTTCTACAGTGGAGCTACAGTCTTTGAAGCAAGGATTTGACGAGTCTCTAAAGTTGTATCTCGGACGATTTAAGAAAATCTTGACTAAAGCCAAAGTCAGTGACGACATGGCCATTGAGGCTTTAAGAACTGGAATGGTTACAGACGAGGCCCTGCGAAGAGATATGTTCGTAAATCGTCTTAGTACGATCTCAGATGCCCTATGCAGAGCAGCAAGGCATGCAGACTACATGGAGGAAATGCAAATCCTCGCTAGAATGCAAAAAATTCATCGGGACTCAGGAGCTAAAGAGTCAAAAGAAGAATACCATGAGCTGAGACAACATACCTACATAAGAAAAGTGATCTCGGCAACAACTTTCCAAGTCGGCGAAACTGATAGCCCAACTCGCAAAAAACCGTTCAACAACACTTAGAACCAAAGTGAATACTGTGTCTTTCACAATATGACTGGTCATTCCACTTCTAATTGCAAACAGTTGCAAGAACTACTTGCTGAGAAATTTATCAAAGGAGAGTTGAACCTTTCAGAAGAAGAAACTCAGAAGTTCCAGGCACAAAAGCAAAAACAAGTCGAGTTGCGAGAAATAGCTTGCAAAGCAGCAAACCAAGACAACAATGCCAAAGAAAAACCAAAACAACAAAAACAAGATGGGGAAACCAAATCATCGGAATCCCCAAGAGTAGAGGTCAATGTAATCATGGGAGGATTACAATTTTGCGACGACACTATAAGGTCAATTAAGAGGTACGAACAAAAGGTTGTAGCAGCAATCAACCTTGATCTAATCCAGGAAAGCTGAGGACCGATTGATTCAGAAGTTACATTCACCGCCAAAGATGTTAAAGGAGTAAGCTTCCCACTTAACGACCCGCTACTCGTCAAATTATGAGTTGTCGACTGCGACATATCTCGGATCCTTTCGATACAGGCACTTTGGTAGATCCAATCTTTAAAGCGATGTTGGATAAGATGGCTTTAGAAGACGCACGACTCAAACCAGTGGAAAGAACGTTGACTGGATTCGATGGAAGAATGATAAATGTGATCCGGACTATCAAGTTAGTAGTTTGAGTTACCGGAATTACCAAATGGATCAAATTCTTGGTAGTAGATAAACCGCCAATTTATAATATGGTACTTGGGACACCTGGGATCCATACAATGAAGGCAATTCCATCAAGCTACCATCAATGTGTGAAAATCCAGACAAGCAAAGGAGTTTATACGCTTTGAGGAGATCAAAAGATGTCTCAGACATGCTTTATCGTCAAGTTGAAGTTACAAAACAAATCTTGCATGATTAAATCGACTATTCAAAGCAAAGCATTAATGGAGCCTCCCACTCCAGAAAAGCCACCAATCTAGCGTCAAAGTTTTCAACATTGATCTCACAGACCCGTCCAATTGCGTAGGCCTTGGGGTCAATCTGAATAAGTCGATCCGAGACAAATGATCCAACTTCTGGAACAAAAAGTGGCAACATTCGCATGGACGACTAAAGTTATACTCGGGATCAATCTGAAGATTGTAAGCCATAGATTAAACGTTGATCCGACCTACAAGGCCATCAAGCAGAAGCGAAGAAAGTTAGGACCAGAAAGAACAAAGACTGTAATCGATGAAGTCAAAAAGCTAACCGAATCTGGATCAATTGTCAAAGTCCAATACCCTGAATGGTTAGCTAACCTGGTTGTTGTTCCCAAGAAGAACGGAAAATGGCGAGTATGTGTGGACTTCACCGACCTTAATCATGGCCAAAGGATAGTTTTCCACTGTCGAATAAAGACAAAATTGCTGAAGCAACTGCCGAAAACAAACTCTTTTCATTAATGAAGCCTTCTCGGGGTTTAATCAAATTCGGATGCACCCTGCCGACATGGAGAAAACTTCATTCATCACAGAACGCGGAACTTACTGTTATAGGAGTAATGCCATTCGGTCTAAAGAATGCTGGAGCGACTTACCAAAGATAAGTCAACAAGATGTTTGTCGATTAACTCAGACAAAAAATGGAAGTTTACATTGATGACATGCTTGTGAAGTCCCTTAAAGCAGAAGACCACGTCGAACATCTGTCACGATGTTTTCAAACAGTAAATGAATATCAGATGAAGCTCAATTCGGCAAAGTGCACCTTCGGAGTAAGCTCGGGAGAATTTCTCAGTTACATTGTCACTCAATGGGGAATTAAAGCGAACCCAAGTAGATTAAAGCGATTCAAGAGTTACCTTCTCTGAATAACAAAAAAGAAGTTCAACGGCTAACTGGCTGAATAGCCGCTCCAAATTGGTTCACTTACGCTCGACGGATAAATGTCTCCCATTTTACAATTTATTGCAGGGCAATAAAGAGTTCAAGTGGGACGAGAAGTGGGGGTATACTATTTCTAAGTTAAAAGAGTATCTTTCAACCCCGCCGATTCATGCAAAACCCGAAGATGGAGAACCTTTATAGTTATACATTGCAGTCTCGGCGTCAGCAGTGAGCAGCATGCTAGTTCGAGACGACAGAGGAACTCAACATTTAATTTTCTACACAAGCAAATCTTTGGACGGAGCAGAAACAAGATAACCGACTACTGAGAAACTCACGTTAGCAGTGGTGACCTCGGCAAGGAAGTTACGACCTTACTTCCAGTCTCACATTATCATCATGTTAATTAATCACCCGCTACGAACGATTCTACATAACTCAAACCAGTCCGGAAGACTAACCAAGTGGGTCATCGAATTAAGCGAATACGATATCAAATTTAAAGGAAGAACCAGTGCAAAGTCTCAAGTACTGGCCGACTTTCTAATTGAACTGGCCCCCGACTTGGAACCCTTAAGATCAGACAATGATCTTCGGACTTGGAAACTGTACATTGACGGATCATCGTCGCAACATGGTTCGGGGATCAGAATCCGACTTGAAAGTTCGACAGCAGAAATCTTGGAACAATCATTTCAACTTGCGTGTCCAGCATCCAACAACGAAGTAGAGTACGAGGCATTAATTGCAGGAATCAGGCTGGCCAAAGAGATCGGGGTAACCAAAGTAGAATGTTATTGTGACTCTCAACTGGTAGTCAACATGGTGATGGAGGATATGACACCAAAAACGATCGGATGGAAGCATACCTCAAAGTTGTCAAAGATTTGACGAAGGATATGAGGTTCAAAGTAAACAAAATCTCCCAATCTGAGAACACTTCAGTTGACGCTTTAGCACCTCTCGCATCCACAACATATCTCATTCAAAGGACGATAATACCAGTTGAAAGAATAGACCAACCAAGTATAATTTTACCGGAAGGAGATGTAAAACTTGTCTCGACAATATCTGAAGCTAGGGACGACTTCGACACTAATATGCCAGACATTAAACAATCTAGCGAACATAAGACCAATTGGCGAGACGAGATTCTTGCGTACATTATGAATGGAGAAGTGCCAGAGTACAGGCTGACAGTCGGCCGACTTAAAGCCAAGTGCGCTTTCTATGCCCAAGTCGATGGATAGTTGTATTGGCGAAGTACAAACGGGATCCTCCTCACTTGCATCAATGGTGACGAGATCAGTGAAATCATGAAAAAGACGCATGATGGAGCTGGTGGAAATCACAATAGCGGAAGATCACTTGTACACAAGATCCAAACTCTCTGATATTATTGGTCGACTATGGCGAAGGATTGTGCGCAATATGCAGCCAAGTGCGACAAACATCAATGACATGGGCACATCATCCACGCCCCAACTGAAGAGCTAACCTCTGCAGCTATGCCATATCCGTTTATGCGGTAGGTGATGGACATAATAGGACCGTTGCCCTTATCTCGACAAAAACGTTTTATGCTCATCATGACATATTACTTCTCAAAATGGGTCAAAGCAGAGGCTTCTTCGCACATCAAAGACAAAGACGTAGTCAAGTTTGTTTGGAAGAACATAATTTGCTGACATAGGTTGCCTTACGAGATGGTAACAGACAACGGATCTCAATTTATCTCGGCAAAGTTCTCTAACTTTTGCTCCAAACGGAACATTCGAGTAAACAATCCACTCCGCAAAACTCACAAGGAAACGGGCAAGCCGAAGCAACAAAAAAGCAGATCATAGATGGAATTAAGAAAGGCTCTCGAAAAAAAAAGAAAATTGGGCTTCCAAGTTGGATGGCGTGTTGTGGTCACATCGAACAACACCAAGACGCTCAACCGGAAGAACTCATTTCCCTCTTTCTCTCGGAATGGAGGCAATGGCTCCCGCGGAAGTACTAGTACCAACCATGCATCCAGAACGTTTTCCCAAAGATGAAAACTCAAACAATGAAGCAATAGAAACCGACATTGACAACTTGGAAGAAGAACGCAATGAGGCACTTCTCCGAGTACCGAACTATCAACAATAGGCTACAAAGTACTACAATAAGAAAGTTCGTGGAAGGTACTTTGCGGTGGAAATTTGGTACTTTGAAAAGGGTTTGAAAACACGGTAGAACTTAACGCAGGAAAATTTGGCGCCAACTCGGAAGGACCGTATATCATCTGTGAAATCATAAAATTAGGAGTCTACGAGATTGCAAAGATGGAAGGAGAGATTGTTCCTCGAAGTTGGAACCCCATCAACGTGAAACGATACTGCTATTGAAGATACGCCGACTCGGCGATCTGAATGCGTTACTTGACGCATGCCTATTTAATTAATTATGTAATAAGAACTACGTATTGGCTTGATCCATGTGGGGTACGTAGGTAGCTTTCGGGTGCAGATATAACTAAATAAAATTTTTAAAGTCCTCGTCTCGGACCTAAAAAAAAAAAAAAAGGGTTACACCCTAACTCTCGAAAAAAGAGGAGATCAAACTCTCACGAAACAAAATACAATTCTACACAAATTTGTCGAGATAGAGTTCTAGGTATACATTCAAAACCGAGTCCTAAAACTTCATCGGGTCATAAAATCCCATTCAATATAACCGAGTCTTAAAACCTCGTCGAGTTTCAAACTCTCAATGAGTTAACAAACTTGTTAACCTATTCAATAAAATCTTTGGCAAAGCAAAGGTGTCACTACTTAAGCCGAGTATAAATCTCGCTGTGTCCCTAAAATCTCACTCACACTTAGCTGAGTCAAAAATTTCGCACAATTAAAGCCGAGTCTAAATCTCGCCGAGTCCTTAAAATCTCGCTCGTACCAAAGTCAAGTCCAAAATGTCGCCGAGTCCTTAAAATCTCGCCCGTACCTAGCCGAGTCAAAAACCTCGCACAATTGAAGCCGAGTCTAAATCTCGGCAAGTCCCTAATATCTCGCTCATACTTTGCCGAGTTAAAAACCTCGCACAATTTAAGCCGAGACAAATTCTCGCCGAGTCAAAATTTTCGTCGAAAACATAAAACTCGCACAAAAATAAGAAGAGTCAACTAAACTCTGCCAAAGCGAAAAGATCTTAATCATAGTTATTCGAGTCTTAAAACTTCATTGAACGAACTTCGAAATTTTCCAAAATAGAGAATAATATAATATTATACGTTAAAAAAATAATTATAAGCAATTTTTTTACAAATTTCCCATAAAGAGGAATGAATATCTTTTTACAAAAAAAAACAAAACAAAACAAAAACAAACACATATTATAAAATCTAAGCGCTAGTCCCGTCCTGCTCTGTTTCTGCATCTCCCTGCTTAACTAAGACTTCCTTGTCAGCAACCTTTGAAAAAATAATATTTTTGTTTGAGTTATACCAGTCGAAACCCCGAATATGAACATATACAATTTTGAAATCCTTTACACTAACCTTTTGACAATCCTCAGTTTCAGGCGTAGCTACCTCATTCGGATCCGACCTAACCGCAAGCACCTCGCTCCAAGCTAAAGCGGCTTACTCCAGGTTAGGAGACTTGCAAAACTTGAAGGTTGACATAACCAAGTCGTCCAGATGAAGAACCTTGACAACCTCCTTATCGACAATGGCCTTAGTATAAGCAAGACCAGAAGCCCCGTAGGAGATGGCATCAACGTCAACCAGATTCTTCTTACTTAGCATACGCTGCAGAAGTTGATCATAGCCATACAACTGAGCATAGCCCAAGCAATTGGTCAAGCTTGCTCCAAAAAAATTGAAACGGTCTGAGATCCTTTTGAGGTGATCGACCAAGGAACCTGAAACAAAAGAAGACTCGTCAACATTTTAAAATGTAAAATATTGAATGTACTTAGCCTTACCTTTAAAGGAACATATGCCGTCCTGAAAAGAAGAGATGGCCACCTTATGCTTCTCTGCCACCCGGAAAGCAGCATCTCAGAGCTCAGTTGCAGACCTTGAAGCATCCTTAAGAGCAGAAATCTCCTTCTCGTACCTCAGAGATTTCAAGTGCTCCGCCTCTAACTTGGTTGTTACCCGAGTTAGGTCAGTCTGAACAGCCACCAAAGAAGATCGAGCCTCAGCTGCCTCCTGGTGAGACTTCCCCAGCTACTCCGACATCTCATTTAACCGGCGGGAATTCTCAGCCTCAGTAGCCATCGCCTTCTCCTTCCCCAAGAGAACCCAATTCATCTGGGCAATCATCTGAAAAGGAGCAAGAGGCCGGGACAAAAGTGTGAAATAAACCAAGTCAGATAAATCAAAAAATGAGAGGAGGAAACTGAACACTAACCGAGAATGTCGACTTTGCCATGGCGATGTACTCCTCTCGATTAACCATCTCGGACATAGGAGGAAGGGCCTCGACAGAATCTTGAAGGAAGCGTATTAAGTTGGCCCCTCGCAATCCTCGATTAGAGTCGGCTCTCCGAAAACGTATTTAAAACTAATGTCCCTAGAAGCTTTACTCCTCTTAACAAAAGGAACTTCATGAGGAGGAAGAGGCTCCTTGCGTTTGTTGGTTGCATCACTGAATAGGGTCTAATCACTTTGTCGCCTAAACGCTTAGCAAAGAGGATTTTTCGGGAAATATTACATTAGTAGCAGGATCAACTGCCGACATCTTCTTCTCGGGCTTCTTCTTAAGACCCGAGGAACCAGATGGAGATACTGGGAATTCTAGATCCCGAACCTTGACAAGGGTTTTCATCTTCTTATTTTTGGAAGATGGGAAACCCTTACTGATCTTCTCGGGAAGATCAGCCTCGGCCTCAGAGGCAGGAATTTCAACTTTTTGAGACTCCAAGTCTATAATTGGAGTCTCAGAAGTAGCAGCAGGCTGCACCTCGGCAACCGATTCCTCTTCAGGGACAAAATCAATGGGTTGGACAGTTTCGACTTCAGCAGGAGAAGTCGGGACATCTCCAAAAACGTTAGGCATGGTGAAGTCGTCAGCCCCCATCTCAGCTTGCAGAACTCCTGAGAAAATGAATAGTAGTCAGACATCAATTCAAGACCACAAATACCAATTCCGTTTATAAAGAAAAACTTAAACTTAAACTTACCCCTTTGATACCGAGAAGCAGTCTTCTTGAGAAGATCGTCGGACAAGAACTTCCAGTTAAGCCGAAGAATGTTGAAAAGTTTGTCTAACAACTCCTAGTGCTTGGGAAGGCGAGGACGAACAGCGGCAGACGGGTGCTTGACTGCAAAACAAAGAAATCTTATATGTTTATCTGAACATGAATTTATTATATTGAATAAATATTTCAAATATCTATTAAATTTTATAATGGTAACTAATATAAACAAATTGTTGTCGTTAAGAGAAATCGTGTTAGATAAATTAAATTGAAAATCATTGTATTCATTAAATAAAAACAGTCTTCAATATATTCAGAAAGAACTATCAAACATAAATAAGATCATCAACATAAAGACTCACTATCAAACACCACTCTTCTTCCTTCTTCACGAAAAGAGTGTGTTCATAGTAACACTTTTCAAAACCTTCCTGTATAAAGAACTTCTCAATTTGGTTGTATCGAGTTCTAGGAACTTGTTTTAAGCCATACATGTCTTTCTTCAACTTATAAACTTTCTTTTTCTGTTCTTCACCCTTGATCAAGAAACCTTTGGGTTGTTCCACAAACACTTCCTCCATTAACTCCCCATGTAAGAAAGCACTCTTGATGTCTAATTGAAAAACACTCCATCCTTTTTATGTAGTTGTACCCATAATTACTCTTATCATATCCCATCTAGCTACCGGAGCAAATACCTCATGAAAATTCACTTCTTGCTTCTGGTGATAACCCTTTGTCACCATTCTCGCCTTGAACTTGTCTACTTCTCCATTCTCATTTAGTTTTGTTTTGAAAACCCACTGTACACCAATTACTTTACTCGTTCTAGTATATCAACCAATTTTCAGGTGTTGTTACCTTATATGGATGTAATTTTTTTCTCCATAGCCTTTCGAGTTTAGCTGCTTCTTCAAAGCTTGNTCTCCATTCTCATTTAGTTTTGTTTTGAAAACCCACTGTACACCAATTACTTTACTCGTTCTGGTATATCAACCAATTTTCAGGTGTTGTTACCTTATATGGATGTAATTTTTTTCTCCATAGCCTTTCGAGTTTAGCTGCTTCTTCAAAGCTTGGGATCCTTCGATGATACAAACATCACATGAATTTCACCTTGTTCATCTTGAATAAAGAAACCGGCATCTCTAGTGTCAAAATCCTTAAACTAGACTGGTCTTCTAAAAGGTTCTCTTGGAACATTCTCTTACAGGTGTTTGCGTTGTTGTGATTAGTGGTGCTTCTTTCGTCAAGGTACTTTCAGCTTCTGATGGCGTTGGTACTTCCTCTGTACTAGTGTTCACATCTTCTGCAATTGTAGTTTTAACTTTCTTTGATTCATTACAGATTCCTCCCAAACGAGCTCTTTCTCTTTTTGTTTACTGTCCCAGTCTCAGCCTTTGCTCTCATCAATGTGAACATCCATGCTTATCACGATTATCTAAGTGACTATAATATATATACGGTACATATTTGACTATTTACTCACGCCAAACAACACACATGATGCTTTTTTCATCAAGTTTAATTTTCCTCTCGTACAGAACTAGTGCATATGTGATGCTTCCAAATACTTTGAGATGCTCTACTAACGGTTTCTGATTGCTCCACTTCTCCATTAGTGTGATGTCTTCAAGAGCCTTTTTAGGGATTTTTTTCATTATGTATACGGCATACTGAGTTGCTTCTAGCCAAAAAATTCTTGGCACATTTATCTCCAACATCATGTATCTCATCATATTCACGGTTATGTTTTTGCTCTCAGAAATGTCATATTGTTGCGGTGTATATGCAGCTGTAAGTTGGTGTTTGATTTCATTTTCTCTACATAACTCATCAAACTTTTTCGAATTGAATTCACCTCCCATATCAGACCGTAGACACACCATCAACTGTCCTAATTCTCTCTCTACAACAAGCTTAAATTCTTTGAAGGTCTTGAAAGCTTCAGATTTTTTGTCAAGGAATAAGTCCAGCATTTACTACTATAATCATCTATGAAATTGATGATGTACCTTTTTCCACTCTCTGATGTTGGTGTGATTGGTCCACATATATTAGTGTGAACCAACTGAAGACCACGAGAAGACTTCCAAACACTCTTCTTTGGGTGTTTTCTCGATTTTGTTTTCCTCTCATACAAACGTCACATATGATTTCTTCTATTTTTTGACCCAGCTTCGACATTTCTACAACCATGCCTTTCTCAGCCAAAGACATTAATGCCTTGTCGTTGAGATGGCCATATCTCATGTGCCACAATTCATTGGTTTTCTCCATCACCTGCAAACATCGACCATCCCCTTCTTTTCTAGCTTCTCTGATAACAACAAATATGATAAACATTATGTTGTTTGACATAGTTGAATGCATGATCAATTTTCTTTCTTGTTTGTGCCACACTTCACACTCTCCATTTTCAATAATTATCCTCAGACCTTTCTCATGTAGTTATCCAACACTGAGGAGCTTATTCTTCAACCCGGGTACATAGTACACGTCTGTAATCACTTGGATTCTTCCATTTATCTCCAATCTCAGTTTTCCTCTTCCATTTACAGACACTCTTCTGTCATTTCCCAGCTTCATGTTTCTTTTGAAAGTATCATCTATCTCAATAAATCAATCACGAACTCCACATATGTGGTTACTACATCCAGAATCAAGGAACCACACTTGTTCCTCCTCTGTTTTTAGACTCTCGATAGGCGCCATGAGGAGAAGATCTTCTTTCATCTCCACATAATCAGCTTACTTTTCCCATTATGGACACTCTGGTCTATAGTGTCCCATTTTGTGTCATTTAAAACATTCTATGTTCTCTTTGTTATAGCTGCCACAACCTCTTCCTTGATAGCCACCTCGACCTCTTCCTTTACTAGGAGATCCACCAACAGGAGAGCCTTCTCTTCCTCTACCTGTACTTGATTTCCACTGCCCTTCAACTTTAAGGGCTCTTGCATCACCATTGTACCTAGTCATGTTTTGTTCGTGTACCATTAGAGAACTATGCAATGCATCCATCGTCATGTTTTTAATGTCTTTTGACTCCTCAATAACACGTACAATGTTTGTAAAATTCTCTGCAAGCGTCCTTGTATATTCTCAACGATTTTAGAATCTGGCATATCTTATCCAAGGTTCCGCATATCATTTGCAATTTCCATTACCTGTGAGAAGTACTCTGTAATTGATTCTCTTGTTTTCATCTTAAGAATCTCAAAGTTTAGTCTTTGCCTTTGAAACTGTGCACTATGCACTCTATCATTTCCTTGATACATTTTCTTCATTGATTCCCATATCTCCTTGGTTGTCTCCTTTTTGAGAATCGTCTTCAGAATAGTCTTATCAATGGACGCAAACAAATTTTCTTGACCTTGTGATCTATCACTATCTTCTCTACTACCTTCTCTGATAGCTTGGTTCTCTGTGCACCAAACAGAAGTGTTCATCTTTCTTGAACCGGAATCTCATTCTCTATTAGATCCCACCACTCTTTCGATCGAATCAGATTCTTCATGAGCATTGCCCAATGCTTATAATCTCCATCAAACTTCGGTAGCACCAACATTTCCTTATTTCTAATTTTCTCACGTTAGTATCAAGCTCTAATACCACTATGTTGTCTTTAAGAGAAATTGTGTGAGAAGAATTAAATTGAAAGTCATTGCATTTATTAAACAATCTCAAATAGACTGAGAGTTTACAACTGAAACAAATGAAACGTAAACTACTAAAACAACTAACACGGGCTTATCAACTTCAATAAACTAGGAAGACTTATTCAACTGCAAATTGAAACCACCAAAGATATTAATAAAATCAGCAAAAATATACCCGAGAATTCACAGTTTTATTCATCACTAATAATAGATGACTTTAGTTTTATAAAACTTGAAAAAAAGATGGAGTAAAGTTATAAACAAAAATTGAAAAAATAAAATACATAGATAAATGATTTTGCTAACATTTAATAAATTAACACATAATTTTGCAAAGATTTATATAGTATAAGTATTTATCTTTTTCTGAGTTAGTTAGAAACCAAAACTTATTAATTAATTTCTACGTTATAATTAGTATATGAGTTAGCGATTATTTAAAACTTTCGTTGGACGTATTGCATATATTTGATTAAAAACAAAACAAAAACATACTATTATCTTTTTCGTTTTTATTAAATCAATTATTAATAAAAAAATTTAGCTTAGGCTTCACATGGTTTGCGTTTCTATGTCACATGTGTATTTGTAAGTTGTTTCCAAGAATTACGTGAGAAGGAATTTTCACACAGAATTTCGTCAAAAGTGAAAATATATATACTGTATAATATATATATATATATATATATTGTTGTTGTAGTGTATTAGGATAATATTAACTTACTTTTGGACTTTGGCTTTAAGACTTTGAATTTTACCATTACTTGCGATGAGAGGAATTGGATCTCAAAGACTTTTTAGACTCTTCTTAGTGACGGCAATATATATTTTCTCGACTTTGACGGAAATTAAACCTTTTTTCTTTTGACGTCGGCAAAAAAGGTGCCCACTTCAATGCCTTCATTTTGGTGAAACTATTTTAGAGTATTTTAGAATATTTGAAGATTTCCATTTTTTTTTTTTTTCTTTCATTTTTTAACTAAGATCTTTTATTTATAAAATGATCAATTAAATTCTATTTTTTATTATTTTATACCTAATTAAAATTTTAGGGTATAATAAAAAAATATTATTATAAACAATAATTTTTCTAAATTTAGTGAATTTCTAACTAATAAATATAACAAAAAGTTATAAAATATAATAATAACATATATTATAATATAAGATACAAGAACATATATTATAATATAAGATACAAGAACATATATTTTAAATAAATAGATAAACATAATTAAAAATACGAGTATATTATATATTTATCATTTGTTTTTCTATATACGTGATATGTAATGAAATTTCATGATTTTACGAAAGTTGTGATTGATTATTTATTTAAAATTAATAAATGTGAGTTAAATATATATATTTGAAAAATAAAAAGATAATTTAGAAATTAATAAAAAATATGATATATCAAAATATTATTATAATATCTATTTGAAATAGGAGATGAAATAAATCATTGTAGCAAACACCTCTTTTATTTTTGAAAAAAAATAAAGACAACTTAAAACTAACAAAGAACTAGAATACAAAAAGCTAGTTACAATTTTATACCTAAATCACTTTAATGTATATGGGGTTTGGTATTTTGACGTACGTCTCTACTTTTGTATTTAGTAATAACAAAAACAGAAAAATATATAGTATCCACGTTCTTCTTTTTTATTAAAGTAAGATAAGAATTTTTTTTTATAATTCGTCATTTGTTTGGTTGTATTCTTATTAACATGTAATTGGAGTGGGTCATTTGGTAGAGCCAAGATCGTTCAAATGGTAGGAAGCATGTGACCCAAAAATCTGTGAGAAACAACTCTCTTTTTTTATTTTATTTGTCATGGATCTTCTTAATTGCTCTGTGACAAAAATAACCCATAACCGAATATTTTATCCTCATTAATATTTTGCAATTTTTTTTTGTTATCTAATCTACCAAATTCAGATTTTCGTATAGACTAATGTGAATGTCTAACTGATTATGTAGATTATAAATAAAATGATCCGATATGAACATTAGGTGAAAATTGATCTCTAAAACTGACTAGTAGAACAAAATGGTACGGTTTACTAATGATTGTTATCAGATGACAATCTTTCACACAGAGCTGTAATAAAAATGAAACACACTATACACAATCGGAAAAAGCTTATGCAAAATAATATTCCCGTACTGCCGACATATGATTGTTGTTGTCAGAATGAAGGAAGTTTATGAAATGATTTTGGAACAAAAGCCCATTAGTCTATGAAAGAAGGCCCATTAAGCCCTTGTGATCGCAACTTTCACTTTTCCTTGAGCGAAACTACGGCTATCACTAGATGTATTGGCTTTAGTTTTTAGATTTTAGTTTTTAGTTTTTGATTTTAGATTTTGGTTTTAGTTTTTAAATTTTAGTTTTTGCTGCAAAATCTAAAAAAGTTGGTTTTTGGTTTTTAGGAAAGGTAACATTAAATTCTTAGAAACTAGTTTTTCAGGTTAATAAAAAAATAAAATAACCAAAATTGTGTGTGATGCATTCGAAAGTGACGGTAGATTTAAAAGAACTTCATACACATCGAAAAAATCACTTTTACAAAAATAGTAAACTTTTGGGGTACCGCTCAAGTATAAAAATCCTTGGGCCAATTTTGTATTTAGTAGAAGTTGAAGGACAATTGAAGGAATAGTAAAGGTTTGGGGATAATTTGGTAAATATTAAAAGGTCAGTGGTCCTTTTATAAATAGCAAAAGTTCCGTTCATTTAGGAAAATAATGTGAGCTGGAAGTCCACAGTCAAAAAGTCAAAGTTGTAGTAGCCAATAGAAGAAAATGGTTTACGGTTACAGAACCAGAAAATCGTGAACCGAACCATAAAGCCATAAACCCTAAATTTTTTCAAATGACTCTTTTATCCAAACCTATCCTTGACGGTTACACCGAATTTGCCGGCGACGATCAAGGTAGTCGCCATTCCCAGGAACATCCCGTGCTCCACTACTCCGGGAAACCTCAATATGGCCGCACTCGCCGCCTCTAAATCTCCGATATCTTTCTCTAAGTACAAATCCACCACGTAATTCCCGTTATCCGTAACAGCCGGCGCCGCATCTCCGCTTCCGCTAGATCCGATCTTCCGCCTAAGCTTCGCCGTGCATCCTGCTTCTCTGAAAAGCTCTTCCAGTTTCTGCCGAGTGAAATTGCAGCAGAACGGAATGACCTCCACCGGGACGGCGAGTCGGCTTGCGCCAATATGCTTTACGAGCTTCGATTCATCAACTATAACCACAAACTTTTTAGATGCTCCTTCCACCATTTTCTCCCTCAATAACGATCCGCCGCGTCCTTTCACCAGATTGAGAGCGGGATCGACTTCGTCCGCGCCATCGATTGATAGATCAACCACCGGATGAGAATCTAGATCGGATAAAGGTATCCCCAGTGAAACCGCCTGCTCATGCGTAGTGGTTGAAGTAGGGATTCCAATTATATCCTTAAGCTTTCCTTCTCGGAGAAGCTCACTAATACGACTCACAGCGTGTTTTGCGGTGGAGCCAGTGCCGAGACCAACGACCATTCCAGATTCAACGTACTCGACGGCTTTATAAGCGGCGATTTTCTTGAGTTCATCCTGGGTGAGATTAGAGGGAGGCGGCGAGTTGACGACGGCAGGTTCTTCGGAGACGGAGACGGTGACAAGGGGATCGAATGCAGAACCCATTCTATGATTTGAATGCACAAGTCTCTGTAATTAATAACGCCACAGACTAGATTCGTATTCGTATTTGACGGTTCCTTTTGGAGAAGTAAGACCATTTTAAAAAGGTTAAGCTAACATTTATAGATACGCAAATCTCTGAATATTAAAAGCTTAGGCTAATAAGTAGTCTATTCTTTTGGTGAACAATTGTATATAAACAATGCTTAATCTTAACTCTACATTACAATTTCGTTGGAAATCGTTTTTGATCGAGTAGAATACTTTGTATAAATTTTACACATGTTAATTACAGATACTCTGCTAATGTATAATTATGTCACTGTTATTGCTTCTTTTAACTACTATCCTTATTCCTCAACTCTATTATTGTTACCATGATTTTGATGTTACCAATCAGAATTCGATATAATTCGAGGCCATGCCACTTGGAGAGAATATAATGGTAGGGTAGAGAGGCATGATTTTTATCTTGCACATCTACTCGGATGTTTTTTTCAACTTTAATGGAGCCAAGCCAATTTCTGTATAAAATTAAGATTTCATATTCCAAGAAACAACACGCTTTTCAATAAGTTTCGAGGCATATTCCAATCTCACCATCCGCCTTTCTCTACCATTGGATATGGTGACGGTCCGTCTGTTTGATTTTTGTCTAAGATTTTATAATCAAAACGTCCCTGTCCAGTGTCCACGTATCTCATCTAATACCATGTGAACACGATTATGCTCCGTTTAGAAGATGATTTACGCCAGGAATCAAGATCATGTAAGTGCACAATACATGCCAGTTTTGTATCAAACATTGAATTGGTTATACAATAATTATAAGAATAAATGTTTTGCAAGTGGGTCCTTTATTCACCAACATACACTAAACCCCACATTCTTTGCAAACAAGGTTACACTTTTCTAAAAATTATGACATACCTTGGACATTATCAGCGGTAAGTTTTAAGAAGATGACAATGTAAAACGTAAGAGACAACAACGCAAAGATATGTTGCCAAAACAGAAGCGCAGAGGCCTCTCTAACTGCGTAACCCCTTAGACTTGCGATGGCTCCAAGTAAAATGGCACTCGGGGTTGAATACTGTAAAAGAAGCACAAACTTCAACATAGGATCTGCTGAGGAAAGGAGACCAAGTTTGTCAGCTGACATGACAATCCCTATTCCCACCAAAGGAAGTACCAAGAGTCTTGCAACAGTTATCCCGATCGTAGTGCGTAAACCAAGAGTTGATTCTCTAGGTCCTTCAGAGAGCATACCGCCAAGGACAAGCATCACAGAGGGAACCATTGCGCTCCCCATTATATCCAAACTATCTGTGATGAAAGCAAGTGGAGCATTGTTCCCAAAGACAACATTTTTAAGCTGAGGCACTGATCCAACAACGATGGCCAATAGAGATGCGAGTGTTGGAGGTTGGAGTATGTGTTTGACTGGAGTCTGTTCAGCCACGACTCTTATTCTCCTTATTACTCTCGGCTCAGCCAAGCACTGAAGAGACCTAGGACTGGAACTTTCGCCTCCGGTTGGTCCCAAGTGGTCAACTTCTGGCAAAGAAGTCTGGGAAAAATTTGATATGCTGTTGAAGACCCTGGCAATGAAAGGAGTCTTGCAATGTTCGGTCTCTTTTTCCTCAATCCCTGGCCATTCAGCTTCAACTAGAAGTGGCGTGCTAAGATTTGGACTAGCCACATTGATCTCCTCTATCTCATCACCTTCTTCCTCAACAACCTCATAGTACTCCAAAGGCGGCTCCATCATGTGATACACAACAGTATACACAAGAATCACAGCGACCCATTGAGCGAATGATACATAAGAAACCCCTCTGGAGTTGCAATGCATCCCAAAAGGGTTTTGCTTTGTGTGACACACTGAGCTAACAATAGCTAGCAAGAGATTCCCAGTATTTCCAAAAGCAGTCATGACAATAGTGAATCTAGTGAACTCTGGAGGAGGTCGACATATGAGGACGACCAAGTATCCTATAAAGGACCCTATGATCGTACTGAGCAGCACATTGACAGGTATGAACCACCAACGAACAATGTTCTCTAAGGTGATGCTTTCTCCAAGCTCAGTAAAGATTAAGCAAGGCAAGAACAAAGCAAACACAAGCTTGCTTAAGAGTCTGAACGTGGCTCTAGGGACTAATTGAGTCTTAGGGTGAGCCAGGAGCAGACCGATTACAGTTAAACAGATAAGCTTCAATAAAGGTACAACACCACTGAGAATATCTTCAACCCTAGAACTAACATTTTTCCCCGAAATTTCACTAGAGAAACCCGACATCTTCGACACAATTTATACTTTTGATCTAACTTTGGAGAGCTCAAAGTCAACGAGAAGCTGGAAATTGAACTACAACCCAAGGAATTGAATGAGAACCAATAAAGAGAAAAAACTATACGCACCAGTGACGAATCAGGAACACTACAGAAGAAAAACTGCAAAGACCACAATCGCCGTAATGGTTTGGGAAGGGAGAAATCTGATGAGGGAAGATTACCTGGAGCTAACTCACATGGAACTTATCATAGAGAAAAACGACAAGATTGCGAGGACGCACATTGCACCGTATAATCGCAATGATTTGTGTTTTGTTTTGAAAATTTTATATTTATCACAAGATTAGCCATGGGTAAATGAAGCCCAATAATAGGCCCATAAACTTCATGAAATCAGTAGTTCTCACCGGCTCACTTATCAGAAGCCGGTTCTTTGTATTATACCAATTTGAACCATAACGGTTTGCTAACCAATTTATAGCCGGTTTAGTATTAGTTACGGTCAGGAAGGTACTTTAAATACGGAACCAAAGGGAACGCTTGGCTTGAGATTTGGATTTGGTCCGTATATATTCTCACGTGGGAAATACAATAGCTGCTGCAAACCAAACAGTCCCACGTGGAACTCATAAGTAGAGCTAGTGACACGCGTTCGTGTCTAATTGGCTAAGAGACTAAAACGCTTGAATCGGCGAATATCGGATCCGAAATTTCTGATCCCGGATTCGTCTCTCGGCCCTAAAGAAAAACCCTACGCGAGCAGCGAGCGTCAGTTCTGGGCCCTCCCCAGTTGAGAATTCGGAGACCTCAGGTTCCGACGAGAATTCGCGAGATTCGATCTTCTTCATCTTCTTGCACGATGGATTAACCTTGATCAATCGTTAATCATTCTTTCCTCCCGAAGATGTCGAATCACTCTAGAGATGAGCCCAGTACGGCTCCGAAGACAGATCAATGGTATGATCTTGTCCTGGGTTCCTCTGCCAAAGATGATTACTCCCATAAGTTCTGCACTTTGCGATGTGAGCTTCGATTTTGCCATTATGTGACTTTTCGTAATTGTTTTGGGTTAGTTCGACCGAAACTCGTCGTTTTCTTATGATCCATAGTCGTTTACTTAGATGACATTATTACATATGCCTTATGCTGTAAGAAAACATCAATCAAATTGGATACTATAAATTAGAGATTGGATATTGGTTAACTTTAGTTTATTTATACGAGTCAGATTAGTTATGATAATGCTATTTTTACAGGAAACCATGGATATTGATTGGTATATGTACTTGCAGATGAATTCAAGCCAGCTTCTATTGACAAGAACAGGTCTGGAACTTTGCACAAGAAGGAGGATAACAGAGTTTCAGTTGAGTTTCAAAATAACCAACCTGGTAAACCCAAGGTGACATTTGAAGGTAGCAGCGAGGAATACAAAGAAAATGACGCAGTGCTGTTTTTCGATGGGGAGAAATTCCGTTTGGAGAGGTTGCATCGGGCTGTTAAGCAGCTGCGACATCTTAGGACACCCGGTGAATCTGCTGTGGCTTCCCAGGCTGCAGTGCCTGTAGAGAATCGGTCATATCCTGCTGGTCGTGCTGCCAAATCTCCACAAGTGACTAATAGAAATTTGCTTCCAGATATGCCTGTGAGTTATCCCGATATCGTTTGACTAGTCACTTTGTTTTCAAATATTAGTTACTTCCCATGATCCAAGCAAAGGGTAGTCGATGGCCCCCTGAATGGAATTAGTAGATGTTCTTAAGATTATGAATGTTGTTGATTGGTTAATGGTATAAGGTGTTGCTGTTAAATATTTCAATTTCTTTTTTCGAAATTTCTGCAGGTTGAGGTTGAAAGAATCCAAATTGGGAAGCCAGACAATTCAGGTTAGCAGTTTGTTGCAATGACGATGTACATATGATTTAGCATTTTTATTTTGCTGCTACATATTTATTTCAAGAATCGGACTTTGATTATTCAAAAAGGGTACACTGCATAAAAGGAACAAAACTTCTCTTCAACACAAGAGAAACTTGTCATAGTTCCTAATACGCCTATTGTAGTTTTGTTCTCCATTACAGTCTGGCAGTACATATGGTTTATTGAGTTTGGTTGCTATTAATACACTTCATATATATATAGAAACTAAACTAGTCTTCCGATTGGTGCTTAATACAGCACTTTCTTAAAAAAAAAGGGATTCTTAATGATCATAGGTTTGCCAATATGACTGTGGTTCAGTATTGGTTATATACTCAATGGAGCCTAGGTATTAATATGAAACTGTTGATTCAAGATTATGCATATACTCTTAACTTTTCTAAGCATATATTTGTTGTTTTATTGTCATTGTATTATCCTGTAAAAATTATTCTAGCAGTTTTATAGTCTAACAAAAAAAGTGGTTGCAGCTGAACCTGCCATTGCTGGAAACGTATCTACTCCCTCACCACCAGTCGTTGACAAGAACGATGATGGAGATGAACATCACGAGATCGATCTGGTTGAAATATTTGGCTCATTTTCACCAGAGAACGAGAATGCTGATGGTGGAGAATATGCCGAAAACTTAAGCAAGCAGCTTGGCATGGCGGAGGAGGAGATTGCAGATGTGGATGACGATAGCGGTGGTGAAGGTGAAAAGGGTCTTAACGCAGCAGAAGCACTTAGAGCACAAGTGAACGCAGAGGAGCAAAAGCGTCAAACCTCAAGCTCAAGTAGTAGCAGTGGAAGCAGCAGCGGAAGTGACAGTGATGGTCGGAGCAAAAGCGTAAGCAGCGGAAGTGGCAGTGGTAGCGGTGGCCAGAGTAGCAGCGGAAGCAGTAGCCATAGCCGTGGAAGCGGAGGGAGTGATGATGAAGATGAAGTAAATTCCGTTTAATAACAAGACAACAATTACCACTTTGTAACAAACATTATTTCCGTATCAAGACACTACTGTCTGAATAATTGCTTCGAAAATCCAAAAGGGTAAAATTCGTAAAAATAAATGCAGTTTTTTTTTTGTCAACTTACATTAATAAACCACCAAATAAATGCTAGTACTATTTAAGGAGTTGCAGAATTTCTTTGGGTGTGTAATTTTTTTTTTCTTTTTGTCATTAAATGTGTTTAAAGTTGTCGTTGTCCCGTCCACTCTTCAATGACTAGTTTAATTAGTAAAGTTAATCTCTAGCATCAGCCGATTAACCACCCGATGACATCTCAAGATTACGAGCTTCAGTTAGTGCGTGATATTCACGCGAGTATCTTACGCTTTGACTTACAGAGCGTGGATGATACGCGCTAATAGATCGAGTGGTAAAGCAAAGTTGGCAATTAGTGTTAACAATGAGAGTTAAAAAATTTCCTAAAGTTTTTTCCAACCGACTGAGTCGGAGATCCAAAATTTGTCCCTGAGAATCGTTGTCTTCTTCAGAGCCTCCAAACTTCAAATCTTTTGGTTACAAACCCTAAACCTTATTCTCACACTTTCTTTTGACCTCCATTTTCTCTGTTTGAATTATCATTGCCTTCTTGAGATCTCGTCGTGTCTGATCCCAATCTATGCTCGATCTCACTCTCCCCGGACTCACACCGAGATCTCATCCTCCTCATTTTGAGAGATCCACATATGAGCTCTGAGCTACAGATTTGATTCTGGAAATAATCATATAGGCTCAGTCAGAGCCAGATTCGAACATCTCTGAAAGAAGAAAAGAGGTAAGTGAAGATGGGAGCTGAGAAGAAATGGCTATTCACTCTCTTCTCTGTAGTATTCCTCTCGGTCTTCCTTTTATTACTCTACTCAATTTCTGCTTTCACTTCTAAGCCTTTCCCTTCTTCAATCCGTCACGGTGCTCATTACCCACCGGCTTTCGCCTATTACATTACCGGTGGTCGTGGCGACAATGACCGGATCTTTCGGTTATTGCTAGCCGTTTATCATCCTAGGAATCGGTATCTTCTACATCTAGGAGCTGAAGCTACTGATGCTGAGAGGTTCGCTCTTCTCGCTGACTTGAAATCTGTGCCTGCTGTGAATGCCTTCGGGAATGTTGATGTTTTGGGGAAAGTTGATCGTCTATCTGAAAGTGGAGCTTCCAAGACTGCTGCTACTCTTCACGCTGTTTCTATTCTTCTTAAGCTTGATCGTACTTGGAATTGGTTCATTGAGCTTAGTGCCTTGGATTATCCTCTCATCACTCAAGATGGTATGTCAAACTTGATTTCTTTCAATTTAAATCTGATAGCAGAGAACAAAATTGCTTTAGTTGGCCAACTGAATCTTAGGTTTTCTTGTGATTGTGCTTCATTTACGCTCTAGATCTGTGTATTTACCTATCTTTGAGCTTGTTGTGTTTGTTTTTTTCCTCTGAAGGCTAATGCTTCGAGTTCCATGGTAAATTCTAGAATTAAACGACTCCTCTAATTCTAGAAAGAAAGTGGAAATGTAATTACTGTCATTAAAGATGACACTGATCTCTTTATTGCAAAATATGTGCTTTGGAACTTTATTGCTCCACTGCCTCCGTTTTTGTCTTAATCTGACCTGGATCTCTAATGAATTTTCTCAGACCTAGCCCATGTGTTTGCCTCTGTGAACAGAAGTGTCAATTTCATCGATCATACAAGTGACCTTGCTTGGAAAGAGTAAGTAAAGCCAATGTTTGATAAATCTGTTCCTTGTACATTCTGTGGAGAATATTTTGAGAAATGAATCTTTCTGTAGATCTCAGAGAATCAAGCCTATTGTTGTTGATCCAGCTCTTTACTTAGCTAGAAGAACTCAGCTCTTCACTGCTACCGAGAAACGAGCAAAACCAGATGCTTTCAAAGTCTTTACAGGCAAAGATTCAATAGCTAATAAAAATTTTGTGACTGCATCCCTAATTTAATTATTCTAACCAAATTGGCATGTGCGCTGGTTTGTGATATCCTTTGCAGGCTCGCCTTGGATTGTACTGAGCAGATCTTTCCTAGAATATTGCATCTTCGGTTGGGACAATCTACCACGGATCCTCCTTATGTATTTTAACAATGTCATCCTCTCTGAAGAATGCTACTTCCACACAGTTATATGCAACGCTCCCGAGTTCAGTAACACCACAGTCAATGGTGACTTACGGTATATGATATGGGACAGTCCGCCAAAAATGGAGCCACACTTTCTCAGCGTATCTGATTTCGAGCAAATGGCTCAAAGCGGAGCAGCCTTTGCCCGGCAGTTCAAGAAAGACGATCCAGTGTTGGACATGGTTGATAAAGAGATCTTGAAACGTGGACGTTACCGGGTCACACCTGGCGCTTGGTGCTCTAGCCACAGTAGCTGGTGGACAGATCCTTGCTCAGAGTGGGATGAAGTCAACATTGTCAAAGCTGGACCTCAGGCTAAGAAGTTAGACGAGACAATAACGAATTTTCTTGATGATTTGAATTCACAAACGAATCAATGCAAGTGAAGAAAAATGATCATTATACCACAGAGGACACGAAATTACATTGTTTTCAGTTATTCTTTGGGCAACAACACAGTGGCTGCTGTATTTATACGAGAGGCGAAGAGAAGAGAAAGGAGAGATTTGTGTCTTTTCCCAGATTTTGTAATTCCTTTGTTAAATCAACCAAAACTTTTGTTCCTCTGTTGTATGTACTCTGCCAAAATGCAGTCATTAATTTCTTAGTTAATTAAGACTGCCATTTTAGGATTTAAGAGAAACTGGAAGTGATATCTAAAGTTTCTCTCCAATGGTCCTCTCTCGATTCTTCAGCTTCGCCGGAGTGAATCTCTCTCGGCGTGTTTACTTGAGAATCTCTTCTTCTTCGCGGAGCTTGGGTCATGAATCAATTCCATGGATTCATAAAGCTTCAAATTTGACAGTTTACGGATCAATTCACGGTTCTTCTGTTAAAACCCAAGTTTCCGCGGTCTCTGGTGATGATGAAAGCCGCAGAATTTCGCAAGACGCGGAGAGAATCTGCAAAGTCCTCTCAAAATTCACGAATACAAGCGTCGAAAATGTGCTCAACGAAGTTTCTGTTAAACTATCGCCTGCACTGATCGAGGAAGTGCTGAAAAAGCTGAGCAATGCTGGGGTTTTAGCTTTCTCAGTCTTCAAATGGGCAGAGAATCAAAAGGGTTTCAAGCACACCACTTCGAGCTACAACTTGTTGATTGAATCTCTAGGTAAGATCAAGCAATTCAAACTTATTTGGAGTCTTGTAGACGTCATGAAGCAAAAAAAGCTTCTGAGCAAAGACACGTTCGCGCTCATCTCCAGACGCTACGCTAGAGCCAGGAAGGTAAAGGACGCTATAAGTGCGTTCCATAAGATGGAAGAGTACGGCTTTAAGATGGAACCATGTGATTTTAATCGAATGCTTGATACATTGAGCAAATCCAGAAATGTTGGGGATGCACAGAAAGTGTTCGACAAAATTAAAAATAAAAGGTTTGAGCCTGATATTAAGTCGTATACTATTTTACTTGAAGGTTGGGGTCAGGAGTTGAATCTTTTGAGAGTTAATGAGGTTTATGGGGAGATGAAAGATGAGGGTTTTGAACCAGACGTTGTTACTTACGGTATCATTATCAATGCGCATTGCAAGGCGAAAAAGTTTGATGAAGCTATTAAATTCTTCAATGAGATGGAACAGAGGAATTGTAAGCCAAGTCCTCACATTTTCTGCAGTCTGATCAATGGACTTGGCTCCGAGAAAAACCTCAATCATGCCCTGGAATTCTTCGAGAGATCTAAGAATTCCGGGTTGCCCCTTGAAGCTCCAACTTATAATGCACTAGTCGGAGCTTTTTGCTGGTCACAGCGAATGGAAGATGCGTTCAAAACTGTGGATGAGATGAGGTTGAAAGGAATTGGCCCTAATGCAAGAACTTACGATATAATTCTCCATCATCTAATACGAATGCAACGCACGAAAGAAGCCTATCAAGTTTATCAGACAATGAGTTGTGAACCCACAGTGAGTACTTATGAGATCATGGTGAGGATGTTCTGCAACAAAGAGAGACTAGACATGGCGATTAAAATTTGGGAGGAGATGAAAGGCAAAGGTGTTCTACCAGGAATGCACATGTTCTCAAGTTTGATCACAGCTTTGGGCCACGAGAACAAATTAGACGAGGCCTGTGAGTATTTCAATGAAATGTTGGATGTAGGTATTAGGCCACCAGGACAAATGTTTAGCCGTCTTAAGCAAACGCTTCTTGATGAAGGCCGTAAAGATAAAGTCGCGGATTTGGCTGTGAAGATGGATAGGCTGAGGAAAACCCAACTTGTTGGCTAAGACCGGGTCTCGCGGCTCGGTTTCTCTTATTCATCTCTTCTGTTGGACTTTGTTTCATCATTATGGAATATTAAATTGTTATGGTCTTTCAGATATGTCCAAAGAACTTTAGAGATCTGAGCAATTAGAGACTGCTTTGTCCCCAAGCTAAAGTCATCAACTGTTGTTACTATATCCCTTTAGTATGTAGTAGCTTTGTTACAATGTTTTTGTTAGGGGTTTGTCCTTATTAAAGATTCACTACAGAATATGAGATGATTTGGTTCATGAATCAAGTAATTTCCCAATGAGAATTGATAAGTCAATGTTATTAAATTAGGAAGAATTTGGTTAATGATTTATTTTTCTTTTCATAAACAGTAGATAGTTGGAAAACGGTTGGTATTGTTGTTGTCGTTGTTTTCCTTTTCTTTTTCTTTTCTTCTTTTGTTAATTGGAGAATGTGGACATGCATAAACTATAACCTTTGATTAACGCTTATGTAACTCACATTAGTAACCTTTAATTGTAAAAAGGATGACTCTGCGAAATGCTATTGTCTGATATATAAGACCATCATTAACGCTAGTTTCTTTTCTTACTAATATAAAAATAATAAAATTTAGAAAAGTATAAAAAAGTAGGAGAGAAGAGGAGAAACGTTTCTTGTATAAGAAACCTTAGAATGAGTTTTTTAACACTTGACAAAATGTGATTGAATGTGATATTAACTAAAATTAAAAATTAAAATTATATTATTATTTTA